>RCUC01154073.1:0-30728 GCA_003697995.1 Taxidea taxus jeffersonii | reverse complement strand
CCAATATGGACGGGTGACTCAGCCAACAGCTGGGCTCGGGAGGGCGCGATAGGGCCTTGGCGGAAGGTGTGTGCGCGGCCCGCTCGCTGGGAACGCGGGGTGGGAGCCGGACTTGTAGCGGAGAAGGGAAGGGGCGCGAGGACGCCTAGCGCGGGCAGGCGGTGGCATTCTTGCATTCTTGGCATTCCAAGCGACCGAGGACCAAGTCGGGGAGGCCGCGAAAGCTTGGGCGCTCAGTGATGGAGGGTGCGGTGAGGCAGGCAGGCGGACGGGGTCGGGGACCTTGCTTCTGACTCCCCCCTGGCTTAGAGGCGCGGCGCGGGCCGGAAGGGTTTCAGCCTCAGTCCAGAGTAAGTGTGTTTGACTCGGCTTTCTCGAACCTGAGCTCAGCCGCTCCCACTTGGCTGTGTGGTATTTGGCGAGTCGCTTCTCTATTACAGTCCTTTTTCTCCTCCGTAGACTAAACGATTTGTCTCCCCCAAAGTACAAACAAGCACTCTCCAGGGCAAAGCCTGTACACAGATAGGATTTGCTCCACCCACGTTGCTTAAAAATTTTGCATTCGTTGCCAACACTTAAGAATTCGGAGATTTCACATTAAATATCCAGATATCCTGTGTTCTGAAAAAGAGACTTGGCCAACACCTGGACCTCCATTCTGTCCAGCCAGCAGTTTCCTGAGCTGAAGTGTGGCTGTCACCTGCTGGTTGCTTCACCCCTTCCTTGTTGCAGGTGTCTGATTTTGATCTCCTAGATCCCTTCTGGATCAGGTTCTTTCCCAGGACGTGGGGAGCCCATTTCCCCAACCTCCATACACACAAGGTATTATATAAGGTGCTTTGGGGAGAGTATTGCACTTGTGATGACGTTTGTCCTTGCAATATCTAACCTTTTCCCTGGAATAGAGACAGTACATTTCTGCATCCACTGAAACTTGAGACCGGGGACCCATCTCCCAAGGGCCATATGACAGTTGTGAGAGAAGTGGGTGTCCTGCCTCAGCCTAATTTTGTCTCAGGAGTAAACTAGAAATTACTAAACAACTACTTTGTATGAAATTGTGGCCTTATTCAAGCAGCAAAACAACACAAAACATGTCATTAGACACAAAGTTGAGAAACATTTCTTCTGCGCAGTGCTTTTTTGTATTTTAATAATCATATATTTAACATAGATTAAAGTACTTAAGATAGGAGGGCGAAATAAATTTCCCTTTTAAAACAACTAGGAAAGCAGGGGGTGCCTGGAGGGTTTAGTTGGAAGAGGGAGTGACTCTGGATCTCAGGGTGGGGAGTTTGAGCCCCGCATTGGGAGTAGAGACTACTTAAAGCAAAAATAATCTTGGGGCACCTGAGTGGTTCAGTCAGATAAGCAGCTGCCTTAGGCTCAGATCATGATCTCGGGGTTCTGGGATCGAGCCTCCCCCGCCCCGACCCTCAAGCAGGGAGTCAGCTTCTCCCTCTCACTCTGCCCCTACCCCCCTTCTGCTTTCTCTCCATTTCAACTAAATCATAAAAAGTAAATAAAATCTTTAAAATAAAATAAAAAATATACACAGAAAAGGAAATGAGAAGGGAATCAAAATGATAGACTAGAAAAAAATAACCAAACCCAAGAAAAGGGACTAATGGAGAAACCAGACAAGTGAAAGAAGCTAGACACAAAGGACCATGAATTTTATGATTCTGTTTATTTTTATCTTTTTTAAAGATTACATGAGCAGGGCATGGGGAGGGGCAGAGGGAGAGGGAGAAAGAGACTCCCCACTGAGGAGGGAACCCAATGCGGGGCTCGATCCCAGGACCCTGGGATCATGACCTGAGCCAAAGGCAGATCCTCAACCGACTGAGCTAGGACAGCCCTACATGATTCTGTTTATATAAAATATCCATTATAGACAAATCCATAGAGACAGGAAGCAGGTTGGCGGTCACCAAGGACTGGGGGGAGTGGGAAGGAAGGAGGGACTGCTTTGCAGGTGAAGGATTCCCTTTTGGAGTGATGAAAAGGTTTTGGAATTGTTTGGTAACGGTGGCACAACATTGTGAATGTTCTAAAAGCCACCGGATTGTACGCTTTAGTGAGTTTTATGTTAGGCGAATTTTACCACCACCACCACCACAAAAAAAAAATTCAAAGAAAGTGCTTTATATAAAAACATAGAGTAAAAACTATATGAGGTATTGGAAAATAGCCAAAATCATAATAGCGATCCAAGAATGCCTAAAGTTTAGGGAATATTGCTTTGGCCAGACTCCTTGAAAATAAATAGTTTAGAGAATTGGGCATGCTAGACCAGCAGCAGGCAGGCAGGCAGGCAGCCCGCCCCATGTTTAGCAAAAGGCATCCAAGTGGCTAAAGGGCCCGAAATAAATGGAGCAGGATGATATTTTGAGATATCTGACTTTGTTCTTTCTGCTGTGGAATTTCACCCCCTGTTGAGGGCAGCCAAGCTCATTGCCCTAGGGAGGGATGTGACAGAGCAGAAAGCAGGAACAAAGGACTCTTTGTGGCTTTCCCCTCCTACTGCTCAGAACTCTCTGGGGATCCGAGCTTTGCAAAAATATTTTTGGGCTTGAAGAGGGAGGTCAAAAAGGCCACAGATTTGTCTACAGTAAGAGGGAAGATGAAGGGAAATGGGGGTAGAGAACCTGGTAATCTTCCGTCTTGGAAAACCTGTCCTTTCTTGACCCGACAAGACTTTCCAGCTACTGCCCCATTTCTCTGCTTCCCTTTCTAACTAATCTCCAAAAAGTTACTTGTATTTGCTGTCCTCAATTCCTCCCCTCCCTCTTCGCTCTTAATCCCGCTCTAGCTTGGGTGTCTCACCACCTACTCCCCCCAGCCTGCTCTCCTCACAGGTGCCATCATCCTCCAGTGTTAGTGATTTTGGCCAATTCGAATCATCCTCTTCTTGGTCCATCAGCGGCATTTCCTGCTCCTCCTCCTGGAAACAGTGTCTTCACCTGGCTTCCAAGGCACTGCAAGCTCCTAGGCACTATTTCCCTCCTCCCTCCCCGTTCCTCAGTGTCTAGCTGATTTTACTCACTCTTCACTTCCTTCAGGTGTCTGCTTCAGTGTCACCTTTTCAGTGAGGTTTTCCCTAATGACTCTTTAAAGGAGACCGTTTTCTCCTCCATCCCAACCAAAGCAGGACAACAGATCCTCCTTTCTTCTTTTGTTTTCTAACATCTGTAATCACTTGCCATGCTGTCTGTTTTATTGTCAGTCTCCTCCACAGCCCCCAGCCCCCACCACTAGGACATATGCTCTGCAGGGCTTTTCATTCTTTTTTTTTTTTTTTTAGATTTTATTTGTTTATTTGACAGAGAGACACAGTGAGAAAGGGAACACAAGCAGAGGGAGTGGGAAAGGGAGAAGCAGGCTTCTTGCTGAGCAGGGAGCCCCATATAGGGCTCGATCCCAGGACTCTGGGATCATGACCCCAGCCAAAGGCAGCCGCTTAACTGAGCCACCCAGGTGCCCCTTCATTGTTTTTTCCTGTATCTCAATGTAGAACACTGAGGAGGCCTGCTCCACATATTTCTAGAATGCACAAAGGTCTACAGAGGCAGGCAGCTGAGTCCCAGGGAGCCAATGGTGTTTGGCCTTTGGCATTGTCCCAGATTTCTGATCCCCTCTAAGGCAAGAAAGGTGTACTAGATGTTTTGGAACTTTTGGTTCTGCCCGATCAACCCACCTCTGACTCCAGCCACAGCTAGGGTACATGGCTCCGTGGACACTGGCAGTGCCTCATTTCCAGCATCTACTGTGGCTTTCTCCTCAGCCTCAGGAGCTCTCTCAACCCAGCAGGCCTAGGCTGGGAGTGCAGGTGAGTGAATGCCTTCAGCCTATAAGGGACAGGAACCAAAATACACAGTGTGGAATTTTCCTTCTGCCCTGTGTCATTCTCCTCACTCCCTCTCTCCTGTTTCCTGAATTCATCTACCAAAATGAGCTGCACCCACGTTCTAGACTCAGGCTCTGCTTTTATGGGAATGCAAGCTAAAACAGTAGGGAGAAGCCCTAGAAGGGAGACTGTGAGGATAGGAATCCAGAACTATGGCTCATCCACCATTCAGAAAGCAACAGTGACCTCTCACCACCATTGGCCAGTGGACTGGTGTTATCCCCTCTGGTCCTGGAGCGTAAGACTCTTACCTTTGGTAGATTGGAATGAGATAGAAGTTGAAGGGAGAGCTGGGCTTATGAAGTGGCTTTTGTTGGGTCCGTTATCAAAGGAGCGAGACTGATACAAAGCGAAGGTCAAGCAAAGCTTTATTTCGCGCCAAGCATCAAGAGCCAAACTGACCGGCCAGAGCCATCTCTTACAAAGAGGCGACCCCCTCTCTGCCTTACAGACTAACTCTTATAGGGCAAAGGCCGTGTGGTTGGGCCTGGCCACACACAGGTGGCCAATGATATTGTAACACACAGAGAAAGCTGCACAGTCAGGCTTGGCCACACACAGGTGACCAACTGTGTTACAATTGACCCCATAATAGACATTTGAACTATCCTATCACCTTGGTCAGAATTGGCGCCCAAAGGGCGGGGTCCACACACCTTGGTAGCTAGGGAGACAGTATGCACGGCCCACTGATTGGATACCTCCACCAGGCCTGACCCACCCTTGTATTTGGGCTTTGTTACCTGGGACTGGTTTCCGGGACTGGTTTTTAAGTAAGTCCCCTGCGGGGAGCGGTGGCGCCTGGCGGAAGGGGGGCAGGGACAGTTTAAGTTTTACTGCATAAACATCACAATGGCTATTCTACCGAAATGGAGCAGTTTTGGCTAAATAGGCCCTTACAGCTTTGGCACTCAAAAGATAGGAAGGCAGCTGTAGCTACAAGGATTATGGAGATGGCTATTTTTCTATACCTGCTTTAGAAACTTTCCAGAAAGAACATCAGGCTCAGGTGAGCCCCATCGACGGAGCCCATGATATGAAAGCCAGAAAGTCTCCTGAAGCAACATAAGGAAATGCTCACTTTTGCAGCGAGGAAGCAGAGTGTGCTGACAACGAGGCCCACGATGGAATCATAAGGGCAGCAGAGTTGCAGACAAGACCCATCTTCCTCAATAATTCTCCTGTGCTATAAAGTCAGGGCATCAAACCAGGGGTTGGAGGGGTAGTGAGGGAGGATAGGATCCTGAGGCCTGGCATGGGGATGTTTGGGTGGACATACCTAAGAATCTGGAGCTCCAGAGCCCCTGAATCTTCCTGGCCAGCAGCTGCTGCTTCCTTCCCCCTTGATAAAGAAAAGTAGCCTCGTTTTGCCTGGAGGCCATGCAGAGATCTCACCTGGGCTCAGTGTCTTATGAAATGATGCTAATCACTCACTCGAGATCACCTCCGCTCACTGCCTCCGGACCAGCCACTAGAATTGGGTCTCAGCCTAGCCTCAGCAGTGAAGTACAGTCCCTGATCTAGGAGGAAATAGTTCAGTCCCCTAGAAAGTTGCAGGACAGGTCTAACCACAGGACCTAGGGGAGCACACGTAGGAGTGGATCTTAAGGGTACTGATTGGGGTGGGATATCTAATATTGGGCAGCAAGTTGATTGACATGGGAGCATTTCCCATGACTCAAGACTAAAGTCCTGCCAAGAACACCCAGAGCTTATTCTAATGACTCTAGAAGTTTGGACACGACGATGGCCTCAGTCAATGAGCTGGAGATGCCAGGATTGCCCTGGGTGAGTTTTGAAGAAGGAGCCCGAAGCCTCAAGGGAGTGGGGATCTGAGAATGGGTTTGTTACATAAAACCAGAAGATTCACCTATTTGTTCCTTTTTTTTTTTTTTTCTTCAAGATTTTTAAAATTCGGGATGCCCGAGTGGCTCAGTCAGTTAAGCGCCTACCCTCGGCTCAGGTCATGATCCCAGAGTCCTGGGATCAAGTCCCAGCCTGCTTCTCCCTCTGCCCGCCTCTCCCCCTTCTTGTGCACGCTCTTTCTGACAAAATCTTTCTTAAGAAATTATTTAAAAAAAAAGATTTTGAAAATTTATTTGAGAGCATGAGCACTAGCAGTGGGGAGGGGCAGAGGGAGAGGGAGAAGCAGGCTGCCTGCTGAGCAGGGAACCAATGTAGGGCTCAATCCAAGGACCCTGAGATCATGACCTGAGCAGAAGTCAGATACTTTTTGTTCTTCGGCAGCTGCCCAGAGCATGCTCCCTCTGCTAAGGCAGTAGGGAACGAGACAGTGAGGGGGCCATTGAGTCAGCTAGAAGCTGTTGGTGGCTGACCCCTGTGGGCCAGAGTTGACAGAAGGAGATGCAGCCATGGAACTAGGTTTCCTAGTGTCATTGGAAATGGTGAGATTCTCGAATGGCTTCCTTTCTTCCTTTCTTCCTTCCTTCCTTCCTTTCTTTCTATTTATTTATTTATGGAGAGAAAGAGCACAAGCACGGGAAGTGGCAGGCAGAGGGAGAAGCAGACTCCCCACTGAGCAGGGAGCCCCATGCAGGACTTGATCCCAGGACCCCGGGATCATGACCTGAGCCAAAGGCAGATGCCCAACTGACTGAGGCACCCAGGCGCCCCTCGAATGGCATTTAACTGTTTGGATGATGGTGACGTGATACTTAACAGAAGATAGAAGGGCATTCTTTTTTTTTTTTTTTTTTTAGCAGATTTTCTTTTTTTTTTTTTTAAAGAGTTTATTTATTTGTTTGACAGAGAGAAATCACAAGTAGGCAGAGAGGCAGGCAGAGAAAGAGGAGGAAGCAGGCTCTCCAAGGAACAGAGAGTCCGACGATGGACTCAATCCCAGGACCCTGAGATCATGACCTGAGCCGAAGGCAGACGCTTAACCCACTGAGCCACCCAGGCCCCCTAGAAGGGCATTCTTAACCATACTTCACAGCAAGATTGGGGCAGCTGCTGGGGGGTTTTCTTGCTTCTCAGAGTTCTCTGGCAATGCCATGGTGTCCATAGGGGCAAAATAAACGGGCAACCAAAGGAGGCAGAGAGTGAGCAGTAGAAGGGGTTGGGGAATAAGGACGAGAGACGCACCTGCAGAGATCAGACCAGCTTGCTGTTAAAGTGCCTTCGTTACAGGTCAGGATTTAGACGCATTCTAGGGAAAGGCAGGGAAAGCTCCACACTGAAGTGAAGTTTCCACCACTGCAGTAGAGCAGCAGGTTTGACAACAGAGTAAGTTACAGAGAAACATTTAAAACTACAGTCCGTGCACCCCTGAAAATGTGGAGTGAGACACATCCTGCCTACACAGCCTAACGCGACCAGCAATATGGACGCTGAGAAGTGTGACCATGAGGGACCAAATTCAGCGCCTTTGGGTGTGTCTCTGTTCAGGCTGCTGTCAAAATTCCACAGACTGGGTGGCTTTTATGAGACCAAAATAGGCGAGAAGTTCAAGATCAGGGTGCCAGTGTGACTGGGAGAAGGCTCTCTTGCAGATGACCCTCTTCCCCTTGTGTCCTCACCTGGTGGAGGAGGGAAGCAAGCTCTCTCATGATTCCTAATCCCATTACTAGGGCTTCACAGTCAGGACCTGCTCAAACCCTGATCTCATGGAGGCCCCACCTCTCAGTGCCATCACATTGGGGGGTAGGGTTTTGCCATATGAATTTGGGGGAGTTGGGGGTACACAGTCCATAACAGGAGGCAAATGCCAGAATCAGAAGCAGAATCAGCAGGCAGCAGTGAGGAGCCCCGGGACCTGCTCCTCAACCTGCGCCACCAGCCCAGGCGACGGATGGCAGCTGGGCTGTAACAGCAGTTGGTAAAAACGCCCAACCCTTCCATATGAGCCAGAAGAGGAGAGATCTGGGGATGGATCCTGGCGATGGTTGCACGACAGTGTAAATGTAGTTAACACCACTGGACGGTACGCGGAAAAGTTCTGGAGATGGTCAGTTTTTTGTCCCGTGTATCTTAGGGCCAGAAAAAGGAAGAACGTGGTGAGCAGCGGGTGTGTAGAGATTGGGGTCCAGAATGGAATATTAGCCAGAGGATCATTAACAGCAGCACAACCTCGAAAAGGAGAAACAGCCTATCTGAAAAGTAGTGTCTGTCCAGAAGACAGCCTGCAATTCCCAGACAAACATGCTTTCAAGAACGTGTAGGATCACAGGGGAGAGGGGCAGACATGACCGCGGCATGAGCGCAGACAGCAGTCCTGTGTCCAAGGGGGCCAGTGCACTGGTCTCATGCTGGCTAGGACAGGACTGTACACCACCCCACCCCACCCCGCCTTCCATAGGGGACCCAGCCAGGGCTGGGTGTTTCCCATACATCCAGCTGCTTGCCTGGTGTCTGGGAGCAAAGTGGCCACAGCCTCACACCAGCGGTATTTCTACTTGTCCTGCTTCCATCTGGCTCCATGCCCCACAGCTGTCCCCGGTCACTTTACCCTCGCTCCTGCCTCAGGCCTCAGTTCTGACATAGGTGTGTCTCCTCTGCTGCTCTGGGGGCCACTCCTAGCAGGGGGGAACCCCTCTCCCCCAAGCAGTCTGGGAGGCTATCTGCCGGCTGCGCCTGGCCTGCTGTCCGCCCTTGGGCATGTCCAGAATAAGAAGGAGCACACTCAGAATCCTGTACCCAGGATGTCCCTTGTGCATCTGCACACACATGGGACAGGATACCACAGAAGCCTGTGGCAACCAGAGTGGACTGGGGAGGGAGCAAAGGCCCACAGAACTCGAGTGGTCATCAGGAACAGCGCTGTCAGGGAGAGATGATCCTCTCAGGAGGATCGCAGGGGACCCTGGGGAGCAGGGTGGCCTAGGGCTGCCCCTGGCACTGCTGTCCCTGGAGCCACAGAGTAGGATAGGAGCCTTGGCCCCTTCCCTCCCCCTTGGGAGCCACCACCAATGGCCTGTCTGTTGCTTTCTGCCCCCTCCTAATATATTTAGCGATACTGTAGTATCACCTACTCAGTCCATTTTCAACTGGTCCGTGTCCTAGTTCTGATCAGCCAGAGCTGAATTGAAGTCCGGGGACAAAGCAATGTCTCAGGCATTCTGTGAGCTCACTAGGGGTGGGTTGGGTGTGGACCTTTGACACCCATGTCCTGGGGCTATGCCAGCAGGTGCACAACTCTCCTGGGGAAAGTGCAAGGCCAGTCAGTGGCTTGGTGGTGTGGATGACCGTGGAGGGGGCCCTGTGCATGGCCGGAGAAGTGAAAACATGTGCATGGGCCTGGGGAGCATGAACCCTCATGCTGGGCAGGCCTCTGAAGACACACATCAACTGGTCACAATGTATGGGCGTTAATTGGCTCCTGGGTTTCAAACCAACTGAAACAAACAAAACCACCAACCCCACCCCCCAACACATGAGACAACTGGCTAGATGAAAACAGACTGATGATATCACAGAATTGTTAAATTTGTGTAGGCATGATATATAAGGGTTACATTTTGTGTTTTTGAAATCCTTATCTTTTGGGGCACCTGGGTGGCTCAGTCTGCCTTTGGCTCAGTTCATGATCTCAGGGTGCTGGGATCAAGCCCCACATCAGGCTCCCTGCTCAGTGGGGAGCCTGCCTCTCCTATTTCACCTCCCCCTTGCTGTGTTCTCACAAATAAATAAAATCTTTTTAAAAACAGTAAAATAATAAACTCCTTACCTCTTGGAGAAAATTAGTGGAATACCCTCAGATGAAGTGATAAGATGTCTGGAATTTGTTCTAGGATGTGGGCAGGGGAAGTGGGTGGGGGTAGAGATGAAAAGATAAGGTTATAAGCTATTGATTTACGAAGCTGGTTGAGGGCTCACCATACCATTCTCTCTACTTGTGTATGATGGATATTTTCTGTAATAAAATATTTCAAAGGAAAAAAAGAGAAGCCTGAATTTCCCCTAGAACCGTTAAAGAGATCAGATTAGTCTTTACAAATCTCCCCGCAAAGAAAATACCGAGCCCAGCTAGCTTCTTAGGCGGGCTCCACCAAACTGGCAAGGAATCCATCATCTCAACTGTAAAAGAACAAATTTTTCCAGAGAATAGAAGGAGAGAACGTTCCTCAGCACACGCCAGTATAGCTGAGAGCAAACCGTGTCCCAAAGAAAGGCACAGGCCATTCTCACCAGGACAATGGAAGCAATTAAATTAGCTAGTAATAAAAAGATAACTGCAAAAAAAAATCCCTGCAAATTATTAGCAAATCAATTTCAGCAGCATATTAAAAGGACGGTGTATCATGATCAAGTTGCATCTATCCCAGGAATACAGAGATGAATTAGTGCTAGAGAATCTATAAATCATGTAGACAGATTAAACAAGGAAAAACCATGTAATGGATGCCAAAAAAGTATTTGATATTCCACCTGAAAAAAAAATTTTTTTTAAAGATTTTATTTATTTGACAGAGATCACAAGCAGAGAGGCAGGCAGAGAGGGAGAGGGGAAAGCAGGCTCCCTGGAGCCTGCTGAGCAGAGAGCCCCATGCGGGGCTCAATCCCAGGACCCTGGGATCATGACCTGGGCTGAAGGCAGAGGCTTAACCCACTGAGCCACCCAGGCACCCCTGAAAAATAAATTCTTAACAAAAACCGAGAAATAGGAATTTCTGACTATATAGAACATATTGGGACGCCTGGCTGGCTTAGCCAGTGAGGCATGTGACTCTGGACCTCGGGGTTCAAGCCCCACGATGGGTATAGAGATTACTTAAAAATAAAATCTTGAGGGGCGCCTGGGTGGCTCAGTGGGTTAAAGCCTCTGCCTTCGGCTCAGGTCATGATCTCGGGGTCCTGGGATTGAGCCCCACATCGGGCTCTCTGCTCCCAGGGAGCCTGCTTCCTCTTCTCTCTCTCTGCCTGCCTCTCTGCCTGCTTGTGATCTCTGTCTGTCAAATAAATAAAATCTTAAAAAAAATAAAATAAAATAAAAAATTATTAAAAAAACAAAATCTTGAAAAAGAGATCGTCCAAAAACTTACATTCATTCTTTAAAAATTTTAAGTACTGTTTATTATCTCATCCTATTTTGTGAACAATTAACTACAAATACTCAAAGTGCATAATTTAGGGACGCCTGGCTGGCTCAGTCAGTTGATTGTCTGAGTCTTGATTTCTGCTCAGTTCATGATCTCAGGATCATCTCTGTATTCCTGCGATCGAGCCTGCCATCGGGCTCCATGCTCAGTGGGAAGTCTGCCTGAGAATCCCTCCCTCTCTCCCTCTGCCCTTCTTCCCGCACCTGTGCTCTAAAAATATAAATCAATCTTTTTAAAAAAACCCAAAGTTTATAACTTAATGAGTTATTATGTATCTATATACCCATGAGACCATCCACAATCAAGACAATGAACATATTCATCACACCCCCAAAGTTTCCTCATGCCCCTTAAGGGGCACCCCTGCCCCTCCCCCTGTCCCAAGGCACCACTGATCTCCTTTTTATCATTATAGATGATATAGATTGCAGAATTTTCTGAAAATTGAATCATATAGGATGTACTTTTGAAAGTCTAATTTTTTTTTTTTAAGATTTTATTTATTTGACAGAGATCACTAGTAGGCAGAGATGCAGGCAGAGAGGAGGAAGCAGGCTCCCCACTGAGCAGAGAGCCCGATGTGGGGCTCGATCCCAGGTCCCTGAGATCATGACCTGAGCCGAAGGCAGAGGCATTAACCCACTGAGCCACCCAGGTGCCCCTGAAAGTCTAATTTCTTTTACTCTGCCAAAGTACTTCGAGATTTATCTCTGTTGTTAGACATACGGGCTTGCCTTTCTACTAGGGAGTAGTATTCCATCCTGTGGAAATACCACAGTGTATCCATTCCTCTACTGGTGGAAATTTGGGTTGTTCCCAGTTGGGGGTTAATCTAAATAAAGCTGCTGTGAACATTTGTGCAAAAGCCCTTGTGTGGACACGTGTTTTCATTTCTCTTGGGTATGTTAACTCTGTTTCAATTTTTGAGGAAGCCAGACTGTTTTCAGAGGCAGCCACAGCATTTACATTCCCACTATCAATGTGTGAGTGTTCAGGTTTTTTAAAAGCTGCGTCCATACTCATTACTTTATGGGTGGTGGTGGTGGTGGTGGTGGTGGTGTTTTGTTTTTTAATGTACAAGAAATCTCAAAAATCACCAACTCTCTTTGGGGGTGCCTGGCTGGCTCAGTCAGTAGACATGCAACTCCTGATTTCAGGGGTTGTGAGTTTGGGCCCCACCTTGGGTGTAAAGATTACTTAAAAATAAAATCTTAGAGGGGTACCTGGGTGGTGCAGTTGGTTAAGCATCCGACTCTTGGTTTCAGCTCAGATCATGATCAGGGTGGTGAGGTCAAGCCCTGCCAGGCTCTTTGGTCAGTGTGGAGTCAGCTTGAGATTCTTGCTCCCTTTGCCCACCCCACCCCCCTGCACCCTCTCTCTCAAATAAATCTTTTTTTTTTTTTTTAAGATTTTTATTTATTTATTTGACACAGAGAGATCACAAGTAGGCAGAGAGGCAGGCAGAGAAAGAGGGGGAAGCAGGCTCCCTGCTGAGCAGAGAGCCCCTCCCAGGACCCTGAGATCATGACCTGAGCTGAAGGCAGAAGCTTCAACCCACTGAGCCACCCAGGCGCCCCTCTCTCAAATAAATCTTTAAAAAAAATCACTAGCCCCTCTAATGCTATGCTTATGCAGATTGCAGAGAAAATCCAGTAAACTTAATACTAATTAAGGATTTTAAAAAGTTGTGTGCACATTTATGTGTTTCTGAATGCAGATGTATGAAACAAGATAGGTATGGAGATGGGGCTCAGGTGGTTAAGGGTCTCCCTTTGGCTCAGGTCATGATCTCAGGGTCGGGATGGAGCCCCACATTGGGCTTCCTGTTCAGCGGGGAGCCTGCTTCTCCCTCTCCACCTGCCTCTCCACCTCCCCCCTCCCCCCAGCTTATGTACTCTCTCTCAAATAAATAAAACGTTAAGAAAAATAAGTAGGTATGGAGAAGTCCAGCTGCACCTCTGTCCCATCTAGCCTGATCCTTCCTCCCCACTAGGTAAACATATATATATTTTAAAATATTTTATCTATTCATTTGACAGAGCACCAATAGGGAGAGCAGCAGAAGGAGAGGGAGAGCAGGCTTTCCGCTGAGCAGGGAGCCCTATGCAGGGCTTGATCCCAGGACCCTGGGATCATAACCTGAACCAAAGGCAGACACTTAATGGACTGAGCCACCAGGTGCCCACCCCTTCCCCTCCCTCCCTCCCTCCCTCTCTCCTTCTCTCCTTTCCTTCCTTCCTTCCTTTTTCTTTTTTTCTTTCTTTTTTTACAGCTGTATTGTACCCTGGGTGAATATAGCATGATCTATTCCTCTATGAATTCAAAGTTTCTTGGCTGTTTTTGGTTTCTTTTTAAAACATTGTGAAGTTCACATAACAGAATTTACCATCTTTTTTAAAAAATATTTTATTTATTTATTTGACAGAGATCACAGCTAGGCAGAGAGGCAGGCAGAGAGAGAGGAAGGGAAGCAGGCTCCTTGCTGAGCAGAGAGCCCGATGTGGGGCTCGATCCCAGGACCCTGGGATCATGACCTGAGCCGAAGGCAGAGGCTTTAACACACTGAGCCACCCAGGCGCCCCCAGAATTTACCATCTTAACCATTTTTAAGTGTACTACTCAGTGGCATGAAGTCCTTTCACATTCTTTGGCATCCATCCCCACTGCCCGTCCCAGAACACTACATCTTGCAAAACTGAAATTCTGTCCCCATTCAGCATCAAATTCCCAGTCCACCACCCTCTCCCCAGCCCCTGGCAACCACCACTCTACTTTCTATGATTTTGACTACTCCAGGTGTCTCATATAAGAGGAATCATGCAATATTTGTCCTTTTGAAGGTTCCTACATATTGAAGCATGTGTCAGAATGTCAGAATGCTTCTTACGTCTGCATTATATTTCCATATGGTACACCGCATTAAAAAAAAATCTAGCTTTCATGCAAACTACCATTTTTTAAAAAGGTATTTACTTATCTGATGTAGAGCACCAGGCAGAGGGAGAAGCAGGTGTCCTACTGAGCAGGGAGCCCAATGTGGGGCTTGATCCCAGGACCCTGAATCATGACCCGAGCTAAAGGCAGACCCTTAACCGATAGAGCCACCCAGGTGCCCTGTTTTGTTCTTTAATAGCCATTCTGGTGGTCATGAGGTGGTGATATCTCACTGTGCTTTTGTGTTCCCTGTCTTCTGCTATTACAACTAATACTGCAATGAAAAGCCTTGTGTATAAGGTGGGATGCTCAGTGTTGCTCATGATAATAGAAATACTAAATAAAAATGCACTAAGATGTGATGTCTCACCTGTCATCAGCAAACATGCAAAGGTCTGCCACATACTCTGTTGGCAAGGCTGTGGGGAAGCAGGAGCTCACTAATAGTTGTTGGGAAATGCCAAATGGTACAACCCCATCATACCAAGATCTGACAACATGTAGCAAAATTACAGGTGCCTTTCCCCTTTCACCAAGCAATCCCGCTTCCCAGAATCTTAGACACACACCTTAGTATAAACAGCCCTTAGATGAAGAGTCTGGGCAGTTACTGTGGATGACTTCCTTAGGGTCCCCTTGTTCCCGTTGTGTCCCTTTCTCGGGTGGGGTTCTGAGGTCATATGCCCATCTTCAGCCGCTTATCCTGAATCCAGCCCCAGCTGGGAGAGTGTCCTGACCAGGCTTTGCACCCATGAACTGGACAGACTCTCCCGCAGGGCTGTGCTAGAGGAGGGGGTCTTGGTAGGCAATGGGTAAATCCTTCTCTCCTCCTCAGGAGGGTGGTTCTGGAACACATTCCATAAAGTGGCCCCGAATGTCCCGGGAGACAGAGCAGGGAAGGGCCACCTCAGCAATGTGGAGTTGTGTTAGCTCTCTCTCCTCTCCTGGTCACGCTCCTTACCGTGTCATCTCCCAAAGCCACTCCCCCCAGGTTCTGCTTTCTGGGGGACCCAGGCCAAAACAGACACTCTCCATCGAATGAGAGCTTGCCAATGTGTCAAACAGTGTGTGTAGTGTTTAAAGAGCAGGGTTTAAAACGAAAATCCGGAGTCCTCACCCGCCCCCCGTGCAATGCCACAGAAGGAACAGGTGACAATAGTTTCCAAGCCCTTTTTTCACTGCACGAGCCAGCAAGCCAGCAAGCGGAGGACCTCAGGCTGAACTCACCTTCCCAGGCGCCGCCCTTCCGTCCGCCTTCCCGGGTTTCGGGAGGGGATCGCGCGCCCCCTGCTGGTCACGCGAGGCCGGAGCCTTTGGTGCCTCCCGGAGGGGGACACCTTCCTCGGCGCTGCTGGGGCTCGGGCGAGGTTGCCTCGAGATGCCCGGAAGCCGCCTCCCTGGAGTGACTCACTCTCACCAGGCAGGAACCCGAGTCCTCTCCCCGCGATGCCCCGCGCCCCTGAACTGCGCCTCCCACTGCTTTCCCTGGGGCTTGCAGGAGCCAGGGGCCCTCAGCTCTCCGACAGGCTGGAGTGGTGGAAGCGCTTGACGCAGGATTTGGACCCGGCCTGGAGTCCAGATCCGCTCGGCCCACTTGCTGGATCTCTGCGCATCTCTGTGAGCCTGTTCCTTGGAGATTTGGGACTGCTGAGAGGCCCCAAGGGATAGAGATGCTGAAGCACCCAGGAAGCGGGGGCTGACTCTGAAACAGCCCTTGAACCCATCTGCCTGAACTTTTGTGCCCTCCCCATTCTCCTCCCGGAACCCGGGCCCCCAGCTCCTGTCACTCCCCGCAGTGCTTTCTTCTGCTCAGCTGGAAATTTCCCCACCGCCCTCCCTCCCACTGACAGTGACTCTGTCCTGCCCTTGGACTTGACCACCGACTGCGCTGTGTCTTTCCTTTTAGCCCAGGGCCGAGCGATGTCTTGCCTAACTCAGACTCATTTGACTCTGTAATCACACAATTATCTGCCAAATGCCAGACTACGTGTTTTGTATGTGTGTGTGTGTGAGAGAGAGCACGCACAAGCTGGGGCAGCAGCAGGCAGAGGGAGAAGCAGATTTCCCGCTGAGCAGGATGCCTGACCCAGGGCTCAATCCCAGGACCCTGAGATCACGACCTGAGCCAGAGGCGGTCTCTCAATCTCTTAACGGAATGAGCCACCCAGGCCGACCCCCCTCCCCCAACAATTCCATCTTATCAGTTGGTAGAGTCAGCCCCGACTGGGGAAAACCCAGAGGAAGGATGTGGAAGGGGGGAAGGGAAGGGCTTTGGTGCAGAGTAGGTGTTACCGATGGGGCCAGTCTTTCTGGGGATGCTGCTGCTCCTCCCCCGGCTGACTGATTGATTCATCGATTGGGCAGATCCTGGCAGAGGTGAAGCCTGCAAAGGCTAAATGAAACTTGTGGATTCTACCAAGCAGGTGCTCTGTTTTTACACCAAGAGGCATTGCCTCTTCCAGGTGTGTATATAAACATGACCCCCCCCCCCCCCCCCCCCTAGGGTGGTCATTCCTATCGTTCATGGAGATTTCTGGTTCTATTTCCAGGACCATGGGGACGTTTCATTTCCGGCCCTCTTGAAGAAAGGTTTGGCCATGTGACTTACTTAACGAATGAGCTGTGTGGTCTGAGCTGTGAAAAATCAAGTTTGTCGTGTAAAACTCCTGAGATGTGGGGACGTTACTGCAGCATCTCCTAGCCCATCCTAATGCATCCTAACTCCTTTCTGGCACAAAACAGAATACAGGCAAACTAGCAAGCAGGCAGGCAGATTATTGTTTCCTTTGAGACCATAAGCCCTGAGAATCTAGAATTTATTCTTGAACAATGAATGGCAGGTCAAGGTGTCTTCAAGTCAAGGCTGGCACTCCATACTATGGTGTGAGCCTGTCTGCTCTGGCCTGAAGGCCAAGGTCACAGTCCTTCAGTTAGGACTGGTGGGTTCATTGTATTCATCTGCACCGCAGGCCTGGGACTCTCTGAGCCTTCAGGCCATTCCACACCACCTCGGGGAGAGCCCGCTTCTCCCTACCTCCAGCCCCGTTAGTCAAGCCTCATCCCTATCCTGTATGGTTTTCTGTCTCATATTCCCAAGTGGATGATCAAGAGTGGTTGCAGCCTTCACGAACACTGCCAGCCACCCCAGCATGTGTGTAAGGGGAGAGGGTGGGCTCAAGTGGGGTACGTGCAACTCCAATGGGAAAAAAGTAACTTGGTTTTCAACTTGTGAGCACTGCCTGCATTGAGCCCTATTTCTATTTTTTTAACATTCAATTTATTTATTTGACAGAGAGAGAGCAGCAGAGGGAGAGGGAGAAATAGCCTTCCTGCTGAGCAGGGAGCCCAATGCAGGACTCGATCCCAGGACCCCGAGATCATGACCTGAGCCAAAGGCAGAGGCTTAACCAAGACTGAGCCACCCAGGCCCCCGTGAGCCCTATTTCTATTACTGGTGAATAATAGCAAACTCACTCTGTAATGGTGGCAATCTCTCTGAATTTATTTTAGTCTCTTCTGGGTCTTGCATCATTCAAACGTCCTTCCTTTCGCCCGCCTCATCCCGCGTCATCCCTGACCCTGGCTTCTCTGCCACTAGAACACTGACTGTTTGGGTCCCACCCTTGCAGAGGGAGCCCCTTGCCCAAGTTCAGGGATCAATCCTGACTTGTCTAAGCCAATCCCAGCAGAGCCATCTCCCTGCCCTTGGTTGGCTGGGGCGGAGCACGGAACACAAATCCTGACCCAGGGTCAGACGGGCAGATATCTACGTAGACTTGTGGTGTGCTGGAAAAAAGAAACACAGGCAAAGAAAGGGAATGTTATCCAATTTCCCGGGAAGAAAAATCCAGGCCCAGATGGTGTCTCATGAACACAGTAGAGTAGAGGGAGGAACACTGACCATTCCGTTCCTTTTCTGAGGCCAGCATAGCCCAGGACAGAAAGCTGGCAAAGAGATTATAAAAGAAAGTTGGAGACCGCTGGGCCAGGTGAATATGAACTTAGACATCCCTGTCAGGTATTAGCAAATCGAACCCAATGTTATATGAAAGAGTAATACGTTGTGACAAAGCAGGATTTATTCCAGGAATGCAAGGTTGTTTTAATATTTGAAAATTGGCCAATGCACACTTCTGTCACTCTGTTTCCCTGCAGATTACAGAACTGTAAGCACTTATTCAAAATCCTTACATGGGTTTCACAACACAGTACCTTTCGGACTTTAGGAAATTATATGACACCCCCTCCCATCCCTGCCAAGCAGGCTCTGTGGCAGCCCATCCCAATCAGATGCTTTTTTCAATGCTTCTGCAGCAGAATATAAAAAAATATTCTCACCAAGCAAGATGAGTCAAGACTGCAAATAGCCTTGGGCACCTGGGTGGCTCATTCGGTTAAGCATCTGCCTGTGGCTCGGGTCATGATCTCAGGGTCCTGGGATCAAGTCCCGCATCGGGCTTCAAGCTTGGTGGTGAGCCTGCTTTGCCCTCTCCCTCTATTGTTCCCCCTACGTGTGCTCTCTAGCTCTATCAAATAAATAAAATCTTGAAAAGAAAAAAAAGACTGCAAATATCCTCGTATTAGCTCATGTTAAAGTCCTGCTGCTGAATGAATTGGCCTCAGACTTAACAAAGCCAAAACATCTTTCTGATTTTCAAGACTTTGTGAAGTTGGAGTTGAAGATCAGGGATTTTGGATATGAACTGCTCTTTAATTTTAGCCAACTCTTCTGCTACCTTAATTTGAATTTCTCTGACTACTTGTGAGAGCTTTGGGCCATTTATGTGTCTTGTTTTTCTTACTTGTCTCTTAAAAATTGCATATTAGGGCTTTTGACTCTTTGTCTGTCACAAATTTTTTTTTTAAAGTAAGCTGCATGCCCAGCACGGAGCCCAATGTGGGGCTTGAGCTCACAACCCTGAGATCAAGTCCTGAGCTGAGATTAAGAGTCAGACGTGTAACTGACTGAGCCACCCAGTCCCCCCACGTTTCTTTTTGTTCTTTTTTAATGACTCAACAATTCTATACATTAATCAGAGCTCATCATGATAAGTATGTACTCTTTTTTAAAAGATTTTATTTATTTATTTGACAGAGATCACAAATAGGCAGAGAGGCAGGCAGAGAGAGAGGAGGAAGCAGGCTCCCCGCTGAGCAGAGAGCCCGAGGTGCAGCTCGATCCCAGGACCCTGAGATCATGACCTGAGCCAAAGGCAGAGGCTTTAACCCACTGAGCTACCCAGGTGCCCCATGATAAGTATACTCTTAATCTTTATCTAATTTCTCCTATCCTCCACCTACCTTCCCTCCGGTAACCACCATTTTGTTCTCTGTATTTAAGAATCTGGTTTCCGGGGCACCTGGGTGGCTCAGTTGGTTAAGGGTATGCCTTTGGCTCAGGTCATGATCCTGGATTCCCTGGATTGAGTCCTGCATTGGACTCCCTCCATGGGGAGTCTGCTTCTCCCTCTGAGCTTCTACTCTCTCAGCTTCTACCCTCTTATGCTCTCTCTTACTCTCTCTCTCAAATAAATAAATAAAAACTTAAAAAAAAAAAAAGAATCTGGGTGCCTGGGTGGCTCATTTGTTAAGCATCTGCCTTCGGCTCAGGTCATGATCCCAGAGCCCTGGGATATAGCCCTGCATCAGGCTCCCTGCTCAGTGGGGAGCCTGCTTCTCCCTCTGTCTCTGACTCTCCTCCCTGCTTGTGCTCTCTCCCTCAAATTAAAAAAAAAAATCTTTCTTTATTGTTCATCTCTTTTTTTTTCTTTGTTCATTTGTTTCTTATATTCTGCATATGAATGAAATCATATGGTGTTTGTCTTCCTCTCTCTGGTTTATTTCACTTAGGATTGTACCCTTTAGGTCCATCCATGTTGTCACAAGTGGCAAGATTTCATTATTTCTTGTGGCTGAGTGATATTCCATTAGATAGATCACTCTTCTCTATCCATTTATCTATTGATGGTTGAGTTGGTTCCATGTCTTAGCTATTATTACAAGCAAAGCTGCAAAAAACATAGAGGCGCATATATCTTACTGATCTGGTGTTTTTGTTTTCTTTGGGATAATACCAAGTAGTGGAATTACTGGGTCATATGGCACTTCTATTTTTAACTTTATGAGGAACCTCCATACTGTTTTCCACAGTGAGTGCACCAATTTCCATTCTCCCCAACAGTGCATGAGGGTTCCTTTTTCTCTACATCCTCACCAACACTTCTTTCTTTTTTTTTTTTTTAAGATTTTATTTATTTACTTGTCAGAGAGTGCAGGAGCGAGCCCAGGCAGACAGAGTGGCAGGCAGAGGGAGAAGCAGGCTCACTGATGAGCAAGGAGCCCGATGTGGGACTCGATCCCAGGACTCTGGGATCATGACCTGAGCCAAAGGCAGCCGCTCAACCAACTGAGCCACCCAGGCGTCCCACCAACACTTATTTCTTGTCTTTTTATTCTGATGGGTGTGAGACGATAGCTCACTGTGGTTAAGATTTGCATTTCCCAGATGATAAGTGATGCTGAGTTCTCATGTGTCTGTTGCCCGTTTATATGTCCTCTTTGGAAAAATGTCTATTCAGGTCCACTGCCCATTTTTTAATAGGATGATGATGATGATTATTATTGCCAGTTGTGGGTTGTATAAGTTCTTCATAGATTTTGGCTATTAACCCTTTAGTAGTTATATCATTTGCAAATATCTTCTTCCATTGAGTAGATTGCCTACTCGTATTTTGTTGATGGTTTATCTTCCTGTGCAGAAGCTTTTTTTTTTTTAAAGATTTTCCTTTCTTTCTTTTAAGATTTTACTTATTTTAAAAAAGGTTTGTTTATTTATTTATCTGACAGAGAGAGACACAACGAGAGAAGGAACACAAGCAGGGGGAGTGGGAGAGGGAGAAGCAGGTTCCTGTGGAGCAGAGAGCCCGATTCAGGGCTCGATCCCAGGACCCTGAGATCATGACCTGAGGTGAAGGCAGATGCTTTAACCCACTGAGCCACCCAGGCACCCCATGTTGAAGATTTTTATTTATGTATTTTTTATTTTAGATTTCAGATTTTTAGATTTTAGATTTAGGTTATTATACATTTTTATTTATTTTAGAGAGAGAGTGTGAGCAGGGGAAGGAGCAGAGGGAGAGAGAGGAAGAGAGATCTGAGCCACAATCATGAGCTGGATGCTTAACTGACTGAGCCACCCAGGCACCCCAGGTATTTTTGTTATTTTGGAAAATGATTTTCAATCACGGCCCTATTGACATTGGGGGCCAGATTATTCTTTGCTATGGGAGCTGACTTTTGCACTGTAGGATGTTTAGTAGCAATATTTCTGCCTCTACGCACTAGAAGTCAATAGCACCGACTCCAGTTGTGACAACCAAAATGTCACCAGATATTGCCAAATGTCCAACGGAAACAAAACACCCTTAGTTGAGGGTTGGAGTCCAGCTTTTGGGTTTTTTTTCCCCCATAAGCTCAGCCAATAGTGTCAGTACCACCCACCAAATTAATCATAGGGGCACCGGGGTGGCGCAGTGGGTTAAGCATCTGAATCTTGGTTTCGACTCAGGTCATGATCTTGGGGTCTTGAGATCAAGCCACCTCTTGCTCCGGCAGAGCTCTGTATGGAGTCTGCCTCAGTTTCTCTCTCCCTCTCCCTCTGCCCCTCCTGCTTGTGCTCTCTCTAAAATAAACCTTAAAAAAAAAAAAAAAGAATCACCTCTTTTTTTCACTCAACAGATACGCCATCTTGGCCATCTATATCTGCAAGCTCTTTCTGGATTCTTCTTGTCTATTTTGTGGCCTGTCCCACTCTACCACCGTTCTTCCATTCCAAAAATTCTGGGATCTATTCAGGCATTTGTTCTTCCAACTGAACTTTAAAAATCATTTATACCGGTTCGAAGGGTGCCTGCCTGGCTTGGTCCGTAGAGTGTGCAACTCTTAGTCTCAGGGTTGTGACTTTGAGCCCCAGGTTGAGTGTAGAGATGACTTAAAAAAAAAAAAAAAACCATTTAGGCCAGTTCTAATTGTGTTGTCTAGCTAGACCTTAACAAAATCTTATATTTTTAAAATATTTTATTTATTTGATGAGAGAGAGACAGCGAGAGAGGGAACACAAGCAGCAGGAGAGGGAGAAGCAGGCTTCCTGCAGAACAGGAAGCCCAATGCAGGGCTTGATCCCAGGACCCTGGGATCATGACCTGAGCTGAAGGCAGACGCTTAATGACTGAGCCACCCAGGCGCCCCCCAACACAATCTTAAAGAGGAGTGGGAACCCCTGTCTTGATCCAAATTTCAGCAGAAACAACTTGGATATATCCATTTAATTTGTTTTATAATTTTGGGTTCTGGGATGCCTGGGTGACTCAGTGGGTTAGAGCCTCTGTCTTCGGCTCGGGTCATGATTCCAGGGTCCTGGGATGGAGCCCCGCATCGGGCTCTCTGCTTGGCGTGGAGCCTGCTTCCCCCTCTGTCTCTGCCTGCCTCTCTGCCTACTTGTGATGTCTGTCTGACAAATAAATAAAATCTTAAAAAATAATTTTGGATTCTGGTAAGTAGTCTTTATCATATTTAACTATATTCTTCTATTCCTTATTTTGTTTTTTTTTAAAGATTTTTATTTTATTTTATTTGACAGAGGGAGAGATCACAAGTAGGCAGAGAGTCAGGCAGAGAGAGAGAGGAGGAAGCAGGCTCCCCGCTGAGCAGAGAGCCCAATGCAGGGCTCAATCCCAGGACCCTGATGAGATCATGATCTGAGCCAAAGGCAGAGCCTTTAACCCACTGAGCCACCCAGGTGCCCCTCTTCTATTCCTTTTTAGCTTAGAACTTTATTAAGAAAAGGTAGAGGAGGGTCACCTGGGTGGCTCAGTTGTTAAACGTCTGCCTTTGGCTCAGGTCATGATCCTGGGATAGAGCCCTGTGTCGGGCTCTCTGCTTGGCAGAAAGTCTGCTTCACCCTCTACCACTCCCCCTGCTTGTGTTCCTGCTTGTGTTCACTGTCTCTCTCTGTTAAATGGATATATAAAATCTTAAAAAAGAAAAGATAGAGGGTTCTATCAAGTGCCTTCCTTTCTTTCCTTTTCTTTTTTTTCTGTTTTCCATTCCTTTCTTTTCTTCATCAAGTGCCTTTCTGCACATCAGTGGATATAATCACAAGATTTTTCTCCTTGATTTGCAAGAAAATGAATTACCTTTTTTATTTCCTGGAATACCTTCCTGTATTGTTTTCCTGTTACTGCTATAACCACAAGCAGTAAAATTACCAGACTAGTGGCTCAAACCAACACATACTTATTATCTTGTGTTCCAAGAAGAGTATGTGGGTGTTGCGTGTGTCTTCCCTTACTCTCCTCTGTACCCTGCTCTGCTTTCCACCCCTTCTGCTCAACCTAACCCGTTCTTGCTAAAGGCATCTGTTGCCAAATTCCAGGGTCTCCATTTCTCTATCTTCTGAATCCTCTTGCTAGAATTTGATGCTGTGGGCGTCACTCTTCCACCCAAAACCCTGTACTTCCCAGGCTTTCCCCATCTCTCGAGCCACTCATTTTTCAGCCTCCTTTGCTGTCTTTCTTCCTCTCCTTTCCTTTCCTTCCCCACCTTCCTTTTTTCCTTCCTCCTTCCCTTCTTCTTTCCTCTCTCCCTTCCGTCCTTTTTCTTCCTTTCATTGACGCAACCTCCCAATCTTTAGCTTGTGCAATGCCTGATGTTGGAATGGAATACCATTCTCAAGGGTAAGCCCCTTTATTCATCCCTGAGGTTTTAAATACCATCTATATCCAGTGACCTCCAGATTTTTATATCCGGCCTCAACAACTCTTGTTGGCTTTAAACTCATAAAACTCCAGCTGCTTGTATGACATCTCCACTTGGATATCTTGGAGGATCTCAAATTGAGCGTGTTCAAAATGGAGTTACTGACATGCCCCCCTCCTTTCTGCCTCCAGCCCTCCCCATCTCAGTGAATGGCGCCTTCACCCAATCCCGGGCACTGATCTTCACATGTCCTTCTCCCTCTTCTCCTTAATTCTTCTCTCATCCAACACTCATTTGTTGATGCCTATTACGTGCCAGGCACTCTGTCCCAGTGCTAGCAAGGGAACCAACACTCTAGTGTGGGGAGCAGCCAAGAAAAAGTCATCATGTAAATAAACAAGATGATCACAGGGTGTAGAAAAGGTATGACTGATTCAAAGAGAGGAATTTGATGGAGAGACACCCAAAGAAGGAGCTGGTGATGATGGCATCTGGGGGAGAATGCTCTGGGCAGAGGAATCCCGATTTGCAAAGGCCTGTGATGGAAAAGAGCAGAAAGGAGGTCAGTGCTGCTGGAGTGGCGGGAGCGTAGGGAAGTGGGTGAAGAGATCCTGAGATGATGGGAGGTATACGGGAGTCCCATGATGGCAAAGAAATGACTTACCTCGACCTGCAGTGAGAGCCCCCAAAGAATTCAAAGCAAGGGAGTTTTGTGATCTGATTTGCAGTTTTGAAAGATTACTCTGGACTGATAATGCGGAAGGGTTTCTTTTTGTGGGCCAGGACAACGTTCTAAACTAAGAAGGTGGTGATGGGGGCAGAAGTCTGTGACTACACCAAAAAATTGTATAGTATATGAATTATATCTCAGTAAAGCTGTTAGGGAAAAAGAAAATCACTCTGTGTGGAGAGTGACCAGGCAAAGGAAAAGAGGATAGCCCAGGAGATCAACTGCCCTCAGCAAATGACAGAGGGATGACAGAGACTGGGCCAGAGGGTGTCTGTGGGTGGAAGGCAGGATGTGGTGAAGGGCGGGTGGGGGAGGAAGGAGGAGTCCTTTATCTATTGGCAGCCCCACAGCAAGAAAAGTCTTTGAGGACATAAATTGGATCGCTGTGCAGTGTGAGCCTTGAACCACATCAGGCCTCAGGCCTCCCAGCCTCAAAGCTGGGTTGCCTCTGCCAGATCACTCTGCCCTGAAGCAGGCCCTCTCACCTGTCAAATCCCAGTTTAGGTGCCACTTTCTCAGCAACTTTCCCCAACCCCAAATTACATTATTGTCATGGAGTGAAATGCAGAATTGTTTCTTTTTTTGTTCACCTCCCCAACTCAACTGTGAGCTCCTCTGGGGGCAGGGATCTTTTCTCCTGGGATTATGCCTCCTGTGCTCAACCCTGAGCATGGTGTATAGAATGCACTGGAATATTTTTTGGGTGAATGAGTGTGTGAGATGAATGTATATGTGAGAAGCCAGTGGGCAACGGGTCAAAGAACCTTCTGAAAAGAGAATGAGCTTACAAAGATTCAAAAGTGTCAGGGACAGGGGCGCCTGGGGTGGCTCAGGCGGTTAAGCAGCTGCCTTCAGTTCAGGTCATGATCCTGGGGTCCTGGGATGGAGTTCCCTGTCCAGCTCCCTGCTCAGCAGGGAGTCTGCTTCTCCCTCTGCCCTTATCCCCCCTCAAGTTCTCTTTCTTCAAATAAATAAAACCTCTCTAAAAAAATATGAGATCATCCACAGAAAGAGAAAATATTTGCAAATCATTTATCTGATAAGAAATTAATATCCACAGGGCGCGCCTGGGTGGCTCAGTGGGTTAAAGCCTCTGCCTTCGGCTCGGGTCGTGATCCCAGGGTCCTGGGATTGAGCCCCACATGGGCTCTCTGCTCAGCAGGGAGCCTGCTTCCTCCAATCTCTCTCTACTTGTGATCTCTGTCTGTCAAATAAATAAATAAAATCTTAAAAAAAAAAAGAAATTAATATCCACAATACATAAAGGACCCCTAAGACTTATTGATAAACAGCAAGAACAACCAACCAAATTAAAAGTGGGCAAAGAACTTAAATAGACATTTCTCCAAAGGAGACAGAGGCATGGCCAATAAGCACATGAAAAGATGCTCAGCACCACTATTCCTTAGGGAAATGCAAATGGAAACCACTGTGAGATACTCCTTTGGACAGCTAACTGTAAAAATACAGAAACAAACATAAAAGCCAGAAAAGAACAAGTGTTGCTGAGGCTATGGGCAAACTGGGAGCCTTGTGTTGCTGGTGGGAACGTTGAAGTGGCTCAGCCTCTAGCCAAAGAAAAGAAAGAACAGTGGTTCTTCGAAAAGGAAAACAAAGAATTACATATGATCTAGCAATTCCCACTCATAGGTAGATATCTAAAAGAAGGGAAAGCTGAGAATCTCACAGATACTTGTACCCCAAGGTTCAAAGCAGCATTATTCACAATAGCTAAAAAGCTGGAACCCAACTCCAAAGTCCACTCATGGATGAATGAATAAACAAAATGTACACATAACAATATTATTCAGTTTGAGAAAGAAAGGAAACTTACATATGCTACCAGGAGGGTCGACCTTGAAAACATTGCATAGTGTGAAATGAACCATACACCAAGGACAAATGTCCTACCATCCCATTTACATTGGGTACCTATGAAGAGGAAAATTTCTAGAGCCAGGTAGAATAAAGGTCACTGGGGACAGAGAGGGAGAATGGGGAGTTAGTGCTTAAAGGGTAGCCTTTTGGCTTGAGAAGATGAAGACGGTCTGGAGATGGACGGTGATGACAGCTGTACCACACTGTGAATGCATTTAGTCCCACCAAATTCTATGCTTAAAAGTGGTTACATGGTCACTTTTCTGTGATGTATATTTTACCACATTTTAAAAAAATTTTAAAGATTTTTAAATTTTATTTGACAGAGAGAGATCACAAGTAGGCAGAGTGGCAGGCTCCCCGTGAGCAGAGAGCCCAAGACACTGAGATCATGACCTGAGCGGAAGGCAGAGGCTTTAATCACTGAGCCACCCAGGCGCCCCTAAAAAAATTTTTTTCTGAAGATTTTATTTACATTTTTGGAAGGAGAGGGACAGGCAGGCTCCTCGCGGAGCCTTCGCAGGGCTGGATCTCACACCCTGAGATCGTGACCTGGGCGCGAACCGAGATGGGAAGTTCAACCCACGGAGCCACCCAGGCGGCCCCACTGTAAAACATCCTTAAATGTAAGGAGTGACGTTAGCCATCAGGTGTTCTGAACACCTGGCTTCAGGATGCAACCGCAGTGGGTGCCTGGGTTAAAGCCCTGGAGACCACGGTCAAGAGCGGAAAAAGTTCAAAACGTACTTGGTCGACCGCCTTCTGCCTTACAGGAGATGCGCTGAGCGCATCGGAGCGGGCGTGTTAGGATCCCTTTTCCTAGTGACCGCCTGCGGGCTCCCCCCCCCGCCCCTCCGGGAGAGCCAGCCCCCTCCCCTGGGGACACTTTGCTTCCGCCTTTGTTTCTGCCGCACCAGATACCCCAGCTCCGAGCGGGTGGAGTGGTTTCCGAGTCTGCACGAGGCGTGGGAGGAGCGGTCTCGTTTAACACAACCGTGACCCCGCGGCTGCAAGGGCAGCGCCACGAGGCGTGGGGGCGGGATGCGCTTGGGCGTCAGGTCCCGGGCTCCAACCACGGGGCCGCCGGGGCGTTCAGTCTCCAGTTGCGAAACGGGGTGCCTACCTCCGGGCACGTTCGGGAGGCTGCTGCTGCTGACCTGCTCCGAGGACCGGGAGGAGCTCCTGCCTCGACGTTCTGTCTTACCACGCAGAGGACTGTGAAGTGTTCTAGCTACAAATAACAGGCGTTGAGCATTAAAACGGTGGGAAATACCAAGAAACAAAACAAAACAGGGCAATTGACCCAGGCCCGCGCCATCTAAAGACCCTGTGAGCGTTTTGGATTTATACCTGTGTGATTATGCGTATTCCAGAAAACTGAGCCATACTATTATTGTTCCATGAATTTTCACTCAATGAATACTGTAAACGGCTTTTCAAAAATATACTCCTACATCACCATTATTAATATTATTACTGTTAAATTTTTAAAGATTTTACTTAATTTGAGAAAGAGAGATAGAGTTTGCAAGCAGGGGCGAGAGGCAGAGGGAGAGAGAACCTCAAGCCGACTTCCCGTTGAGCACCCAGCCGGATTTAGCGGGGTGGTGCTAGGTCCCACAATCAAAAGATCATGACCTGAGAGCATGACCTAAGCAGAAATCAACAGTTACAGTTGGAGGCTTAACCAACTGAGCCACCCAGCGCCCCCACCATTTTTAATAACTATGGAGTATCCCATTATATAGCTTAAGTTTTTCTCAAAAATTTTTTTCATGGTTGCCGCCCAAGGGAGACTTTTTGGACCGTTTTCCCCCTAATGCTTCCCCATATGAAATGTTAATAGCATAGATCTCTTTTTAGGTGGCCATAAACCATTGTAATTAATTAGTCTCCGCCCCCTCCAAACTCCAGAACCAGTTTTTGCCCCCTGCAGAGGAAACATCACCCCAGGGGAGAATGCATAGTAAAGCTGTACCACAGTTTATTTGCTACAATAGCCATTTAAATTGTTTCCTAAGATTTCCGTATTTCATGCTGCAATGAACATTTTTGTAATTTTTTTTAAGGAAGCTCTTTGGGGCCGCCTGGGTGGCTCATTTGGTTGAGCGTCTGCCTTTGTCTTAGGTCATGATTCCAAGGTCCTGGGATTGAGTCCTGCATTGGGCTCCTTGCACCGTGGGGAGTGTCTTTCTCCCTATACCCGCTGCTCATCCTGCTTGTGTGATTGTGCTGACAGATAAATCTTTTTTTTTTTAATTTTTAAAGATTTTATTTATTTGACAGACAGAGATCACAAGTAGGCAGAGAAGCAGGCAGAGAGAGAGGAGGAAGCAGGCTCCCTGCTGAGCAGAGAGCCCCATGCGGGGCTCGATCCCAGAACTCTGGGATCATGACCTGAGCCGAAGGCAGAGGCTTTAACCCACTGAGCCACCCAGGCGCCCCAAAATCTTAAAAAAATAAAGCAAGCTCTAGGCCCAACACTGGGCTCAAACTCACCATGCCAAGATCAAGGGTTCTATGCTCTATTGGCTGAGCCAGCCATGTGTCCCTCAAAAGGGACATATATATATATACATATATATATATTAAAGATTTTATTTATTTGACAGAGAGAGCGAGAGAGATCACAAGTAGGCAGAGAGGCAGGCAGAGGGAGAGGGAGAAGCAGGCTCCCTGCTGAGCAGAGAGCCCAATGCGGGTCTCGATCCCAGGACCCTGGGATCATGACCTGAGCTGAAGGCAGAGGCTTAACCCACTGAGCCACCCAGGTGCCCCGAAAAGGATGTATATTTTTAAGACTTTGAATATATAATATATTGCCAATAGCCCTCCAGAAAGACGGTACCAATTTACACTCCAACCGCAGTGCAATGCATGTGGGCTCCTGGGTGGTGAAGTCTGTTAAGTTGGTGGTGAAGTATGTGTATGTCACCTGCGTGCATTCTTTCCAGCTCTTTATTACACTTTTTAACAGTGATTATGATTACTTTGAAAGTCAGTGGCAAAAGGTGTTGGACAATTATTTTATTTGTATTTCTGTGGTCACAGTGTTTTATTGTAACATTAGCATAGTTGTATGTGGTCTATGTACTACTTGTTAATACTGTTTTCTGCTCTTTCCCCACATAAAGTAGTATCACAAACATTACAATAGCAAAAAAAATCTATAAAAACATAATTGTTATTTTTTCAAAGAGTGTATTTATTTGACAGAGAGAGGGAGTACACAAGCAAGGGGAGCAGAAGGAGGAGAGGGAGAAGTAGGCTCCTTGCTGAGCAGGAACCCCAACTTGAGGCTCGATCCCAGGACCCTGGGAACACCACCCAGGGATCATGACCTAAGCAGAAGGTAGGGCTTAACCAGCTGAGCCACCCAGGCGCCCCTAAAAACACAATTTTTTTTTTAAAGATTTTATTTATTTGACAGACAGAGATCACAAGTAGGCAGAGAGGCAGGCAGAGAGAGAGGAGGAAGCAGGCTCCATGCTGAGCAGAGAGCCCGATGCGAGGCTCGATCCCAGGACCCCGGGATAATGACCCAAGCTGAAGGCAGAGGCTTCAACCCACTGAGCCACCCAGGTGCCCCTATAAACATGTGTCATCACATGTTTGACCACATGTTTGACCACAATGTGTCATCACAAAAATTAAAAAGTGGAATATATCAGTTTCCATCAAAACTAAGATGTCACCAATTTTAAGGCATTATTTTAGGTAACACTAAGAAAATAAATTAAAACATGCCACTGGTTTTTAGGACACATCCCTATTTTAGAGAGGATAAACTGTGAAGAAATGTTATTTTAAAATTGATGAAAGAGATAGGTGATGAATAAATATATCCTTTATCTCTGCACAGGAAATGGCTTTCTAAGCTTAAAGATGAAAGAGAGTACTGGGGGGGGAGGAGAGAAAGTCAGGGCTTTCATCACGAACTTTGACACATTTTGTTGTTTGTTCCTTGTTAACGTCAATAAAGATTACCTAAATGTCAGTGCACCTGGGTGGCTCAGCAGGTTATATGTACAACTCTTGATTTCAGCTCAGGTCATGATCTCAGGGTTGTGGGATTAAGCCCTGTGCGAGGCTCCTAGCTCAGTGCAGAGTCTACTTGGGATTCTCTCTCTCCCTCTTTCCGTATCCCCCCCAAATGAGTAATAAATAAAATCTTTTAGAAAAAGATTACATAGCTGTCATATTTTTAAAAAAAGATTAAAGGAAGTAAAATAAAAAAGGTAAAAAAAAGGTATCCATGGCTTTGACTTCATCAAAATTAAAAACGTACTTGTTCCTAAATATTAAAACAGGGGCTCCTGGGTGGTGAAGTTGGTTAATTGTCCAACTTTTGGTTTCAGCTCAGGTCATGATCTCAGGATCATGAGATTGAGACCCAAGTGAACTCTGCTCAGCAGAGTCTGCTTAAGATTCCTTTTCCCACTCTCTCTGCCCCTCTTACTCA
>RCUC01154072.1:0-51370 GCA_003697995.1 Taxidea taxus jeffersonii | reverse complement strand
CAGAATTTGAAAATAAATCTTAGAAAACAAATGTTACAGAAACAGTTGCTAACAGTTCTATTAGCAGCCATTTCTCTAATCAGGTATTAACCACCACAGTAAATTTGAGAATTTTAGAGTTTTATATTCAAAGCTAAGATTTTATGATGAGCTAAAAAATAGTGAGCTCCTTTATTTCACAATACGAAAGGCAATATTTATTTGCCACTATTAGAGAAAATGACTTGTAATTTTAGTTCTTACATAATTTCATAACATAGTCTTCTTGTTTTTTCCTTTAACCTTTTAATGTTGTTTGTTTTCAGATAAATACGGTATCACTCTATCTCCTTTACCTTGTGGAAATGATTTCTTCAGGACTCCAGATTATCTATAACACTGATGAGGTATGAATTGCTCAAATTTTCTAGTACTAAGTTTCATCTCTGAGAATATTTTTTTCTTTTACTTTTTATTTATTTTTTATTTTTTAAGATTTTATTTATTTATTTGTCAGAGAGAGTGAGCACAGGCAGACAGAGTGGCAAGCAGAGGTAGAGAGAGAAGCAGGCTCCCTGCTGAGCAAGGAGCCCGATGTGGGACTCGATCCCAGGACGCTGGGATCATGACCTGAGCCGAAGGCAGCCGCTTAACCAACTGAGCCACCCAGGCGTCCCTTCTTTTACTTTTTAAAACTTAGTTTTAGTTTTATGAAAAGTGCTTATTCATGTAATCAGATACCGGATTTTGGATGTTGGATCAAGAATCTTTATATTAAAAAGCAAAGCACTTTATTTTTTTTATTTATTTATTTAAAATTTTATTTATTTATCTGACAGAGAGAGAGAGATCATAAGTAGTCAGAGAGGCAGGCAGAGAGAGAGGTGGAAGCAGGCTCCCTGCCAAGCAGAGAGCCCGATGCAGGACTCAATCCCAGGACCCTGAGATCATGACCTGAGCCAAAGGCAGAGGCTTAACCCACTGAGCCACCCAGGTGCCCCTAAAAAGCAAAGCACTTTAAAAATGAATGTAATATATGACTGGTTGTAAAACTTTACACCTATGAAAGCTCTGCTTCAGGCGATATGAATGCAATAAAAACTTGTAACTTTGAGAAAATTTTAGTAACAAAGCGAAATGGCATTTGCAGTTTTTTTTAGCATTATGTTGTTTTTGCATATCATTGCTTTTTGTAACCCATTTTAAAAGTAAAAAGAGAATTTTTTCATGTTATTTTTATTATATGGACCTTATATATTTTTATTATATGAGACCACAATAAGGTTCTTGACATTTTAAAACATAAATACAATGTTATTAGGAAATTTGAAGAGTTTATATCCCCAAAATGAGAAGCATTCCTTTCTTAGCACTAATGCTTGAACATACACACATGCTGACATGTTTCCAGATATGCCACAGTGAGAGCAAAAAGTTTCTATTAAGCCATCAAAGAGTAGGTATGCTATATATGCTTGTTATTATTTCTCTCCTATGATCCATGTAGGGAGAACAAATGTATCATGTAATTAACACCCAAATCATCATTGGATTGCAGTGAAGGTGTTGTGATTTTGATAAATGTAGTCCTGTCCTTTAGTAGTTTATAGTCTTTGACATCCTTCTGGTTGTGCTTTTTTGATAGTAAGTAAAGTCTATTCATTTATTTTAAGATTTAATTTATGTGTTAGAGGGAGCACAAGCAGGGGGAAGAGCAGAGGGAGAGGGAGAAGCAGACTCCCTGCTGAACAGGGAGCCTGATGTGGGGCTTAATGCCAGGACCCTGGGATCATGACCTGAGTAGAAGGCAGATGCTTATTCAACTGAGCCACCCAGGTACCCATGTAAAGTCTATTTAGATGTACAGATAAACAGTAAAGGAGAAATTAAGAATACCCACTTCTGGTTTCCTTTGTTTGATTCATCAAAGAATAACATGTTTTTATTTCATCCAAATACCTCTTTTTTTATAATATTGTGAAATAGTGGTATTCAAAGATTTGGGGTAAGGGAGGTGTGGAAGACTCCTATTTCAGACCAATTTGAGCAACATCCTAAAGTACAAAACAAATGGAAGAACTTAACTCTGACTTAGGAAAGAGAGGCTCCCTGAACCAGCCCATTTAGCTTCTCTTAGAAACTCCAAAGTACTGGGAGAAGTATCCAGCACAACATACATAGATTGATAACCATTATATTAAGGAACAGCTAACATTAACGGTTGCTAGTAACTTCCCATTAATGTTACTGATGGCAGTGGTGTTACTGATGTCAGTGGTGAAATTGGTTAGTGGTAGCATGGTTTGTTTGGTATTTTATTTTCATTTTTAAGTTTTAACATTTCGTTTCTTCTCAGTGTATACCATAGTTCATTTTATTATTTTTTTTATTTTTTAAAGATTTTTATTTATTTATTTGAGAAAATGAGTACAATCTGCACAGAGAGGCAGAGGGAGAGGGAGAAGCAGACTCCCCACTGAACAGGGAGCTCAATGGGAGGCTCAATCCAAGGACCCTGAGATCATGACCCGAGCTGAAGACAGACACTTAACTGAACGAGCCACCCAGACACCCCATACCATGGTTCATTTTAAGCCTTCAGATGTCAACTGACAGTTTTAAAAAATGTAATACTGCTTTAACCTTTCTATTCTTTCTTTGTATGATTTGAATATATTTAAGCAAGTTTGGTATCTTCTTCTTAAAAGCTGTATTTTCTATTTTTTTTCTTGTTGATTTTTTTTCTTACCCTTACATTTTTTGTTTGGCACATATAAAATTTTTATGTAGCTAATTTCAGTAGGCCTTTGACTTGTACACTTAAAATCCTAGAATAATAGAATGTGTTCTTGGGGCTCACCATCTTTTTCTTTGATTTTTTATATACTGTGTCAAGAATTATATGGAGAAGCAGTAATTGGGCCTGCATAGAATATTTCAGGGAATGAAATTCCTTTTATCTAGGTATTTCAGAGAAATGAATCCTTTGAAAGGTGGTATGACTTGGGACCATTTTGTTTTTTCAAATCGTGCCTTATACCCTAACTGGCAAGTTCATAGTCCTATCTCTTTTCGTTATTCCCAACCATATAATATCTCACGGCAACTCAAGGACCTGGGGAGGAAGTAGGATTGCCACTCATTTCTTTCTTTACTGTCAAATTTTTAATTTGCCCAAATCCTTATCTTTTTAAGATTGAAGAATACAGAGCTCATGCACACATAACACATACATGTAATATACATATTATATCATCAACACTTTGGTTTATTTTTTAATAAATCATTTTCTTAACAGCTTATCATCATATCTTTACCGATTCTCTTGTTTTTATAAACTTTGTACACACGTTTTCTTTCCTTAGGGAGAAGGCTTAAGTGTAACCCTCCTAACATGCTGTGAAAATATTGAGTGCCAGTGTTTGAACTTGTGAGCCTTGCCGGGGAACATATTTGCTGAAGGCAGGAACAGTAGGGGATGCTCATTTTCTAGCGTCTTTCAGTGCCCACGTATATGTCATGCTCTGTGGTTACCCAGTCTCAATTGGTGTCTATGGAAGTATTGCTGTGCATATTTAGAATATTTGATTTTTATTAAAAATGGAAACTGTGAAAGAGGCATACTTCTGCAGTTCTTCCCTGGCACTGTTACTTGCTTTCTCTTCTTCATCTGGAGAGAAACCCATAATGTATGTTAAAGTTACGTATCTTTATAGTTTATAGTTCTTACACATACACACACACACATATAAAATCATATGAAAAGATAATTTTTCAATAAGGGATTTTTTAGACTTTGGAGACCCCACAACTATAAGTTTTAAAGAGTACTTTGAAAGTGAAGGTATACAAGGTTGAAATTTTTCTTCTCTTTCTACATTTTGGATTTGCTTTTATTTTTAATTGATATTAAAATCTATTAATTGTATGTCTTTATAAATGAAGGTAAGGAAACTACCTGTGTGTTTTCTAATGTCCCATCTCTAGTGTCCTGCTGTTACATGACTAATTTTGGTGTTATTTAATGATGGGTCACAAGTCATAGTGTCATATCAAAATACTAATCTCAGATACTCTTCTTATGATCTTAAAATTTAAGTAGAAATAAGCATTAATTGGGGATAATACTTGGAATGGTGGTAAATATAGTTTGGTAGATATGGAAGTTCTCTTTTGATTGCTACTATTATCATGATGAAATAGAAAGCAGGAATGTCAGCTGAATATGAAAAGGGACCAAGGAGATTAAGTGTTCAAAAGGAAGAAGGGATGAGATAGACACAGGACTGTGACTTCAAATAAGAAAAAATTCCAAGAACCTTTCTAATTAATTTCCATTATATGACTTTACATGAGTGAAGGTTGGCCTTGTGTTTCTAACTCTTAAAATTTATGGCAAAAACCATTTAACAAAAACTACAGTTTTAAGGATTTGGGAATGCTTTTATGTCTAGAAAGATTATAAAATCTGAGATGTTGCTTAGAGTCAATGCGTGGCTTCTTTGAACCTTGTCATTTGTATTGGATTATAGATTCTTAGTCCTCTTGAAATTTTACTTCAATGTGACTTAAAAATAAGTGAATAATACTGTGTCAGGAGTCCCAAAGGCCACCCCTAGGTTTGATGATTCTCTGGGCAAACTCACAGGACCTGACATGTTGTGGAAAAGATTTATTACAGTGAAATAATAGAAAGCAAACTCAGCTAAAGGAAATGGCACAAGAAGCAAAGCAAAGTTTTTTCTAAAACCAGGTGCAAATTGCCAATAGTCCTTTCCTGAAGTAGTCATACAAAACATGCTTAATTCCTCTAGCATTCAATTGTGAGAACATGTGTGAAACGTTGTCTCTACCATGCAAGTTCATTAGGGGGTTAATGCCCAGGGTGTTTATTGGGGTCTGGTCACGTATACACCCTCTTTCTAGCAGTTACTAAATTTCTAACTATCAGGAAAGCAGGTGTTCAGCACAACATGTATTTAGGCAAAAAATACTGTTTGCATCAATAGTTCAGGCACAGTAAACCACAACTGTGGCTTAATAAATTATTCCTTCATCATGCCTATCTACAAAAGAATATTTCATCATGTATTATCTTAATTACAGGAATTTATAGCTTATATATAAATGATAAAAACTATTTTAGATATTAGAATATTTAGAGCTCTTTGTATTAGACAAATGAACAAGCATAATTGTTCTAATGAATCAGAGTTATATTACCCTTTTTTGTTTGTTTCAACCCAGATAGGAAAATTGTAAGTGAAAATTGAGCCTGATAGCCCCTTGTGTATGAGAAATGTTAGAGATTTGTGAGTACCCCAGTATTCTTTAGTTGTGAATGTCAAATGAGAAAATATAACTATGTCATCTTTTCTATGTACGATACAGTATAGTTTTCCAGGTTCTTTTATTTCTTCTTAGGTACTCTTTTTCTGAGGTGTCTTGGCATCTTATGATCTTCATAGGTGTTGTTAACCAAATTTTAATGATGCCAGTTTACTTAACTACACATAAATCAATCAGAGAAAGACAGTTATTACATGATTTAACTCATATGTAGAATTTAAGAAACAGAGGAGCATAGAGGAAGGGAGGGAAAGTAAAAAAAGACATAATCAGAGAGGCAGATAAACCAAAAGACTTTTTTTTTTTTTTTACTTTATTTAAGCTTTATTTAAACATATGATGTAACCCCACCACCCTCACCCAACCCCTCTTCCCCCCACCCCCCTCAGTTTGTTTTATGACATTAAGAGTCTCTTTTGGTTTGTCTCCCTCCCGATCCCATCTTCTTTCATTTTTACTTTTAACCATAGGAAACAAACTGAGGATTGCTTCCTCAGGAAGGGGTAATAGGGTGATGGGCATTAAGGAGGGCACCTAATGTCATGAACACTGGGTGTTATAGGCAATTGATGAATCACTGAACTCTACCTCTCAAAGTAATAATATACTGTATGTTAATTAATTGAATTTAAATTTTAAAAAATTAAAAAACCCATTATTAAAATAATTTTTCTGTTTCTTTGACCTTTATTAAACATATGTTTTAAGAAAACATAAATATTAAATCATAGTTCTTAATTCATATGACAGTTTGAAGGAATAAAAAGATCCTAGTATAATTAAGTACTCTTTGGTTTCTTTGTTGCAGTGAATTGTATTTTACAAGAAAATTTTCTTTCAATCTAAACCCTCAAATATATTGGCATATATTTTTTCATAATAATCTTTTTATCATTTTAACAACTGTTGGTTCTGTAATGATGTCCTATTTTTCAGTTCCTTAATTTGATAATTTGTGACATCTCTCTTTTCTGCTTGGTCTTGCTTAAAGTTTTTCAGTTTTATTAGACTTTTTAAAGAACCAGTTTTCTGCCTTTTTGAATTTCTTTACTATATGTTTTTTGTTTCATTCATTTCTATGCTACCTTTATTTCTTTTCTTCTACTTTCTTTTTAATTTATCCCTTTTCAGGGTTTTTCTTTATATGGAAGATTAGATTATTGATTTTTTTGGGTTTTTTTTCTGCCTTATGTATGTATTTAGGGCTTTAAATATTCTTTGCTTAGATACATTCTAAAAGTTTATGTTATAATTTTATTTTCATTCAATAAAAATATTTTCCAATTACCATTATGATATTGTCTTTTACCAGTGAGTTATTTAAAAATGTATTTATTAATTTCTAAATATTTGGCTATTTTCTATCTTTGATATGACTTGTAGTTTAAATCTTCAGTGGTCAGAGAACATATTCTATACAGTTCTGATCCTTAAAAATTTGTTGAGATTTGCTTATGACACAGCATATGGTCGTTATTAGTTAGTATTTCATAGAAATATAACAAAAATGCTATTGGGCTCAGTGTTCTTTATGTTAATTAAGTACACTGTGTTAATCAAGCTATTCATATTTTTATGGTTGTGCAGTTTTCTGCCTGTTATGTTCATTCAGTATCCAGCTATGATTGAATTTTTTTCTCCATTTCTGAAACTTTCTATGTGTATGTGTATGTATACACACATAAGTATATATGTAAAAATACATGCGTATGATGCATATGATTTAATGTTGTTATACTTTTTTTTGAGGAAATGAAATTGTTTGCATTTAAAGAATTTAAAGAAGACAGTAAAAAGAGCAGAGAACATGAATATACTTTTTCCCCCAATTAATAAACTGTGTTTTAGAGAAGTTTTAGGTTCACAGCAAAAATGAGAAGTACAAAGAGTTCCCATATACTCTTGCCCTCACACACCCATAGCCTCTTTTTTAAATATTTAATTTAATTTAATTTTTTTTTCAGTGTTCCAAAATTCATTGTTTATGCACTACACCCAGTGCTCCATGCAATACGTGCCCTCCATAATATCCACCACCAGGCTCACCCAAATCCCTCCCACCTCCCCTTCAAAACCCTCAGTTTGTTTCTCAGAGTCCATAGTCTCTCATGGTTTGTCTCCCCCTCTGATTTCCCACCACTCACTTCTCTCCATCTCCCAATGTCTTCCATGTTATTCCTTATGCTCCACAAATAAGTGAAACCATATGATAATTGACTCTCTCTGTTTAACTTATTTCACTCAGCATAAAAGTTGTTATACTTTTTTGTTGAGTTGGCAATGTCCCATTTCAACTCATAAAATTTCTTTCTTAAAATTACCTTTTTCTAACTAGAGCAGTTTCTTTTGATTATTATTTCTATAGTGTATCCTTTGTATCATACAGTTACTGCTGTTTTTAAAATCTAGTCTGCAGTCTTTTCTTTTTAACTGGAGTACTTAGTTCATTTACAATTTAATGTAAATTTTTATTTTGGTTTCAGTCTTTCATATTTCTATTTGTTGTTGGTTCCATCTGTTCTTTGTATTTTTTTCTCCTTTCTTATATCATTTTGGATTTATTAAGTATTTGTTACAGTAGCATCCCTCCTTCCATAAGCTCATTAAGCTTTATTTTATTATTCTTTTAGTAGTAATTGTAGAAATCATAGTATCCTCTATTAGGAACTACTCAATATTGTATTTTGACTGTTTTTCAGACCATTGAAAACCCTTAGCACATTTTAGCTTTACATACTATTGTTGACATTTATTTTAATTCTATGTAAGTTTTTAAAGAATTGTTTTTTTAAGAGAGAGCAAGTGGGCAGGGAGGGGCAGAGGGAGAGAGAGAGAGAAAGAGAGAATCTTAAGCAGACTCCACACCCAGCATACAGTTTGATGGGAGGGCTCGATCTAATGTTCTAATATGTTCTAATAAAGATAATTGGTTATTAAAACTAATTGAATTTTTAATTTTAGGTATCATACTTTTTAATTCTAGAATTTGCATTTGATTTTTTTAGACTGGTGTCTTCTCTTGAAATTCTCATTTATAAAGTTTCTCTTTTGAACTTTATTATTATTGTTGTATTAACTTCCATGTTTGATAACTGCACTGTATGGATTACCTTTGGTTTTGTTATTATGGTCTATATTCTTCCATCAGTTTTGTAATTTTGTCTTTTTTCTTGCATGTTTGTTATGGCTCATAATTGTTTCTTTGTTTGTTTTAACAATTTCTTATTTTACTATTCATGGAGTTGTGAAACTACCACTTTTAGAACATCATCATCATCCTAAAAAGAAAAATGATAGGTTACCAGTCATTCCCTATTTCTCTCTCCCTTCTCCCTGACAACCACTGGTCTTTTTCTCTCTATGGATTTGTTCATTTGCACATTTGAAATTAAGGTAATCATATAACATCTAAATTTTTGTGTATGGATGGCTTTTTCACCTAGCATATTTTCAAGCTATATTCTTGTTATAGTGTGTATCAGTACTTTGTTCATTTTAATGACTAAATATATTGCATTGTTTATATATTCCACATTTTGTTTATCCATTTTATTAGTTGCTAGAAATTTGGCTGATTTCTACTTTTTGACTATTACTAATAATGCTGCTCTGGATAGTCATGTGCCAGTGTTTGTGTACTCTCAGGTATATATCCAGAAATAGAATTGCTGGATCATATAAGTGAACTTAATGTTTAATTTTATGAGGAATTGCAAAACTGCTTTCCAAAGTGATTGCATCATTTTACATTCCCTTCAGGAATATAATAGGGTCCATGTTTGTTCTTCCTGTTTTTTGTTTATTTGTTTTTATTATAACCACTCTATTGGGTGTGAAATGATATCTCATTGTGGTTTTGATTAGCATTTCCTTTATTACTACTGATGTTCATATTCATATCATTTACCCATTTTTAATTGAGTTGCTTAATTGTTGACTTATAAGAATTTTAAAAATATATTCTGGATGGGGTTACATTATATGTTTAAATAAAAATTAAAAAATACATATATATATTCTGGATACTAGATCCTTATCAGATATATAATTTACAGCCATTTCTTCTATTCTGTGGGCTATCTTTTCATTTTCTTTATAATGTCCTCTGAAGCATAAAGTTTTTAAAAATTTTGATGAAGTCCAGTTTATCTAGTTTTCCTCTTGTTGTTTATGCTTTAGGTTTCATAAGTCTTTCTTAATTTCTCCCAATGAGGTTTTGTAGTTTTTAGTATATGGTTTTCATTCTTTTTAAAATTTATTCCTGAATATTTTATTTTGTATGCTATTGTAAATGGAATTTCTTAATTTCATTTTCATACTGTTTATTCCTAGTCTTTTTAGAAACACAGTTGATTTTTGTGTAGTGATCTTTTATCCTGCAGCCTTGCTGAGCTTGTGTTTGTTTTATAGTTTTTATAATTCCGACTAAGAGGTTTATCATATTATTAATTTTTTTCAAAGAACCAGCTCCTTGTTTCATTGATCTGTTCTTTTAGTTTCTGTATCATATTATTTCTTTCCTTCTGCTGGCTCTAGGCTTCATTTGTTGTTCTTTTTCTGTCTCCTTTAGGTGTAAGGTTAGGTTCTTTGAGATTTTTCTTGCTGCTTGAGATAGACCTGTATTGCAGTATACTTCCCACTTAGAACTGCTTTTGCTATATCCCAAAGACTTTGGACTGTTATGTTTACATTTCATTTTTTCCATGTATTTTTAAATTTCTTCTTTGATTTCCTGGTTGACCCATTTGTGGTTTAGTAACGTGTTGCTTAACCTCCTTGTATTTGTGGTCTTTCCTGATTTTTTTCTTGTGGTTGGTTTCTAGTAGCATTGTGATCAGAAAAGGTAGATGCTATGATTTTAGTCTTTTTGTATTTGTTCAGGCCTGTTTTGTCACTTAATATGTGATGTAGTCTGGAGAATGTTTCGTGTATGCTTGAAAAGAATGTATATTGAATCCCTGAGGATTTTCTATATAGAATACCATGTCATTTGCAAATAGTGATTGTTTACTTCTTAATTTCCTATACAAATGTCTCTTTAGTCTTTTTTTTTTAAGATTTTATTTATTTATTTATTAGAGAGAGAGAGAGCGTGCACGCATAAGCTCAGGCAGACAGAGTGGCAGGCAGAGGCAGAGGGAGAAGCAGCCTCCCTGCTGAGCAAGGAGCCCAATGTGGGACTCGATCCCTGGACGCCGGGATCATGACCTGAGCCGAAGGCAGCTGCTTAACCAACTGAGCCACCCAGGCGTCCCTCTCTTCAGTCTTTAACTTACCTCATTTCTCTGGCTAAACCCTCAAATACAATGTTGAGTATAAGTGACAAGAGTATACATCCTTGTTTTTTTTTCTCATTTTAGTGGGAAACCTTTCAGTTGTTCAACATTACATCTGATGTTACCTGTGGATTTTTTTTAATAGATCCCCTTTATCAGGTTGAGGAAGTTTTTTTCTCTTCCTGGTTTCCTGGGTGCTTCATGAAAAGGTGTTGGATTTTTTCAAATGCCATTTGTGCATCTGTCAAGATGATCATATGGTGTGTTTTATTCTATTGATGTGGTTTATTGTAGGGATTGATTATTTCATTTCAAACCAAAAATTGGGATTAAAAACTACTTGGTCATAGTGTATAATCCTTTCTTTTGTTGTTGTATTCCATTTTCTGGTATTTTTATGGAGTATATTTTACATCCATGCTCTTAATGAATATTGGTGTGTCCTTCGTTGTTGGTGGTTTGTTTTGTATTTGCTTTTTTCTTGTGACATATCTGTCTGGATTTGGTATTAGTAAAATAATGGCCTCATAGAATAGGTTAAGAAGTGTTTCCGGGGCACTTGGGTGGCTCAGTCGGTTAAAGCCTCTGCCTTCGGCTCAGGTCATGGTCCCAGGGTCCTGGAATCGAGCCCCACATCGGGCTCTCTGCTCAGCAGGGAGCCTGCTTCCCTCTCTCTCTCTCTGCCTGCCTCTCTGCCTACTTGTGATCTCTCTCTGTCAAATAAATAAGCAAAATCTTAAAAAAAAAAAAGATTTAAGGAAGTATTTCTTCTTTTGTTTTTTAGAAGAGTTTATGAAAGGTAGGTATTAATTCTTCTTTAAACATTTGACTGAATTCACCATGAAGCTAGATAAGTTTGGGCTTTTCTTTATGGGAAGATTTTTTTATTATGATTTCAATCTCTCTACTTATTATATGTCTATTCAAATTTTCTGTTTTTCCTTTAGTTGATTTTGGTATATTCCCTCTTTCATTCTTTATTTCAGTATTTTGAATCATGTCTCCTTTTTCTTCATCAGTGTAGCTAAAAGATCATCGGTTTTATTGGTATTTTCAAAGAATCATTTTTTAGTTTCATTGATTTTTCTCTACTATTTTTCTATTCTCTTTTTATTTCTCCTCTAGTTTTAATTATTTACTTCTGTTTGTTTTGTATGGGCTCACTTGGTCTTATTCTTGTATAAGTTTAGATTATTGATTTGAGATAGTTCTGCTTTTCAAATGTAGGCTTTTTTAGGTATAAATTTAGCTCTACAGCCTGCTCTGCTATATCTCATTATTTGTGATATGTTGTTGGTTTGTATTTGTTCATCTTTGTGTATTTTCTAACTTCCCTTGTGATTTCTTCTTTGGTTCATTGATTATTTAGTAGTGTAATATTTGATTTTCACGTATTTGTGAATGTGCCAATTTTTCTTTTCCTTCTGTTACTTGTTTATAATTTTATTCCATGATTGCAGAACAAGTTGTAGTGATTGTAGTAAAATTATTGAATACCATTACTCTCATTTTTGTCTTTTTTTTTTTTCATTTTTGTCCTTTTCAACTCAAACTTTAACTTTGGTTCCTGTTAATAATTTCTGTTTCTTTATTGATGCTATTTGTGAGATACTGTTCTTACCAAATCATCTTTAGTTCTTTGTATATACTTTCTTCAGCCATTTGAGCATTCTTAAAATAATTGATTTAAAGTTTTTGCCTATATCCATTCATCTGTTGATGGACAACTGGGGTTTTTCCATAGTTTGGCTATTGTGGACATTGCAGCTATAAACAATGAATGAATTAAGAAATGTGGTGTATGTATATACAATGGAATACTACTCAGCCATCAAAAAAAAGAAATCTTGCTACTTGCAACAACATGGTTTGAATTAGAGGGTATTATGCTAAGCAAAATAAGTCAATCAGAAAAAGACAATTATCATATGATCTCACTCTATGTGGAATTTAAGAAACAAAACAGAGGATCTTAGGGGAAGAGAAGAAAAAATAAAACAAGACAAAATCAGAGGAAGAGACAAACCATAAGAGACTTAAGCATAGGAAACAAACTAGAGGAGAGAGTGGTGCGAGGATGGGGTAATTGGGTGCTGTAATGAGCACTGAGTGTTATATAAGACTGATTAATCACTAAACTCTACCTCTGAAACCAGTAATGCATTATATGTTAATTAGTTGAATTTAAATAAAAATTTTAAAAAATATAAAATTAAAAAAAATGAAGAAAGTCTTTGTCTAGTAAGTCCAATGTCTGGGACACTTTTTATCAATTTCTTTTAATCAGGTATAAGGGCCATAATTTTTTCTTTCTTTATATAGTTATGTATTTGTTGTTGTTGTTAAACTGGACATTTTAAATAATATAATGCATCAACTCTGGTAATTCAATCCCCCTCCTCTAAGGTGTGGTGTTGTTGATGTAATGCTTGTGTTGTTTATTGTGTTATTATTGTGTTGTTTATTGTCTTTCCCAAAACATTTCTGTGACCTTTGTATTCTTTGTCATATATGGCCATTGATGTTTTTGCTCAGTTAGTTAAGGGTTCAGTTAATGATTAAGATATACTTAAAGGCTTTGTCTGAGTCTTTCCCAAGGTCCTCTATGTGTGTTTTAGGCCAAGGCATGAAAACTTTCACAGACAGTATATCTCTTTTAGCCTTCATTTTCTCCTTTTGCGGAGCCTCAATTTCAGCCAGAGGTGTGATATTAATTGTCTCAGGTCTTTTTTGGTTTTAGGCATTGAACTACAAATGTGCATTGCCCTGTCTTTCTGGGAATATTTTGGAGATCTTCAAACCTTCTATGTATATCTCATTTTCCATCTTTAGAAAAAAATTATTTCAGGTATCTGCAGTGCTTAATAATTGCCACTGATTGTTTTTGTTATACGCCTAGGGAAAATGCTGTGCATATGTGCAAGCTCTGAGTCAAGTCATTGAAACATAAGCTCTGTGACTGCCCATTTTTAAGAAGCTGCCAGACAATTCAAATAGTGATAGTTTACTGAGATAGTAATCTGGGGGAATTCTAAACTTGTTCTGTCCTTTCTGGTGGCTCTTAGTCTGCTGGTTTTCATAACTACTGTGATTTTATGACTTAGGCTACAACAAAACAGAGGAGATGCCGTAGGAATAGGATAATTTAATACATTACAAAGCTCACTCAGCTGAGCTTTTACTCCTTTTTTGCCTGATTAAATGTTCTTTGCTTTATTCCAAGCTCTTGTTTAATTTCTAGACTCCTGAAAAAGTTGATTTTGATGATTTTTGTCAGTATTCTTAATAGTTTTATGGATGACTAGATTTTCTGAGTTCTTTACTCTGCCATCCATGAGTTGAATTCCCACTGTAATTATTTAATGTAATTTTCTATTTATACCTTTTCCCCCTCAACAGGCTTTTATCCTGCAGTTTAGTCATTCTATAAGATCAATTAACCCAGGATTCCTAATGTATTTTTAACTGTATTTTTTAAAAAACCTTCCAACATTCCACAACTATTTTGTCCCATTGGAACATCTATATAGTGACACATTTAGTGGCTCTCTGAGATTCTGTACCCTGTGCAACTAAGTGCCTCCTGTCCACTCATTCTCAAATGTATACTGAACACCTTTTATGAGGTTGTTTTTCTGTTTTTGTTTTGGGTTTTTTTTTTTTTTTTTTTTTTGGTCAACTGTTGTGGCACCTGTTGTTTGCTTGGACATTATGTTTCTTTTATAACAGGAATATAACAGGAATACTGGTATAAATGATTTTTTTTCTGAACAAATGTACTTATTTTGCTGAATAAATGTACCTATTTGAGGAATTGTTAGAATTTAGCTGTTACTTTGAGATTTTTGGCACTTCACTAATTTCACAATTAGGTAGTGAATTTTTACTTATGTCCAAACTACTAACTTTGATTTTTTAGAAAACTAAAATGGAACTCTCAAATAATTATAAAGAAGTGCTTTTGTAAGGGCAAGATGGTGGCAGAGTAGGGGACCTCGTTTTCATCTGGTCCCTCAAATTTAGCTGGATATCTATCAAACAATTTTGAAGACACACATATTTAAATTGAAATGTAAGATTTATCTGGATCTCTACAAGCAGAAAAATGATTACTTTTTGCAAGATAGGAGGTACGGAACCTTGAATTATCTGGGGAAATATCAGAAGATAAACAGAGTGGGGAGGGAGCCTCCATAAGCCAGCCACTGCAATGTGATATAACACTGGAGCACAAAATTGGGACCCTTAGAAATCTGCTCTAGTGAGAGACATCACTTTCTGAAAAGGGCAAAGGGGATGAATAGGGGAAAATATAGGTGGGCCATTGTGGTCTCAGGATCCAAGGAGACTCAGAAAGAATGGGAGAGCCTGAGCTGATAGAGTGCCCAAGTAGTGGATCGGGGAGACTGGTTATGGTCTACGAGCCCAGAAGAGACTCTCAGCTCCAGTCACCATAAACTGCAAGCCAGGTGGTAGAGATACCTGTCTCTGCCTGAGCACCCTTAAAAGGATGAGAAGGTGCAGGCTGTTTAACATCATAGGGGTGATACAAAATGGCTTGTGCTTACAACAGGGCAACAGCTCTCGGTGATGTGGCCCCCACTCTGACCTGGAACTGTGGAAGAGGGTACATGTGTGAGCCCATGGATGCTAACAATTGCAAAGGCACATAGTGTAGAGACACTTGCAGGTCCCCAGAACTCCCCTGGGAGAGTTGCAGTGGGCACGAATAGCATGAGTCTGTGAAGTTTGGTATGCACAGAAGTGGAGACAGTTTGACCCAGAAGGTTTATTGAAAAAAGAGGGCTGTAACCTTGTACCTCTTAGCTAGAGATTCCCCCTTGGCCATATTTGCTCTGACTCTCTAAAGATTTGCAGAAAGCCACCAGGGAACAAAAGCCACAAGGACCAACTCACATTAAGCCCATCCCCCTGACAAGGGTTGGGGCAACTCTACCCAAAGAAACCTGAGAAGCCCAGCAGCAGGCCATCCCCCCAGAAGAGAGACTGGAAGAACAGGTGAATGACAAGCTTATTTCCCACAGCACCAGGGGAAAATAATAAAGTGAGCTCCAGGTGTTCCTTCGCAACTCGTTTAACTCGGCTAAAATTTTACATTTCCTTTTAGTTTCTTTTTTTATTCTTTCTTTTCTATTTTTTTTTTAAACACTGTTCCCGATTCAAAGGGAATCTTATTTCCCAACTTATGTTCCTAAGTTGCTTTTTAATTTCTATTTTTTTCCATATCTACATTTTATAGGTTTATGTCTCATACTAGTCCATTTTTAACTCTGTTCAGTTTTATCTTGAGATACACACACACACACACACACACACACACTTCTTTGCAATTTTGGGATATAATGTCTTCTAACACACAGACCAAAAATCAGTCAGGAAAAAGCAAATCACCCTGTTTTGTCCACCCAGAGAGATTATAGGATCTCCCCTCCCCCCACTTTTTAAAGGTTGTTTTGCATTCTCTTGGCTTTGTTTGTATATCTGTAGTAGCTTCTGACCACTTTGGATTTTTTTAGGGTGCATTTTGCTTGGGTTGTGGCTGATATTTTGGACTCTATTCATTCACTCAGCCATCCCTCAACAGAATGGCTAGGAGGAGGAATCATAAAGTCAATAGTTAGGCTTGAAAAAAGCATTAGTGAAAATATAGAATCTCTAATCTAAATAATATCTAATCAGGCTAAACTTAAAAACGCTACGAATGAGATGCAGTCTAAACTGACTAACAGCCACTGTAAATGAGGCAGAAGAGAGAATAAGTGATCTAGAAGATAAGCTGATGGAAAGGAAGGAAGTTGAGGAAAACAGAGATAGGCAGGCAGTAGCCCATGAGAATAGGCTTAGATAAATTAATGATGCCTTGAAACATTTCAGTGTCAGGACTATTGGGATCCCTGAGGGGGTGGGGGACAAGAGAAGTCTAGAGAGTATATTTGAGCAAATCATAGCTGAGAACTTCCCTAATCTGGGGAAGGAAACAAGCATTTGTGCCCAAGAGGCAGAGCGGCCCCTCCTAAAATCAGTGAAAAATAGATCAATATACTGACATGTAATAGTAAAGCTTGCAAATCAAACAGCCGAAGAAACTATCCTGAGAGTAGCTAGGGAGAGGAGATTGCTTACATATGGAGGTAGGAATATCAGAAAAACATCAGACCTTATCCACAGAAATTTGGCAAGCCAGGAAGGTCTGGCAAGATATATTAAGGGTGCTAAATGAGAAGAAAATGTAGCCAAGAATACTTTATCCAGCAAGGCTGTCATTCAGAACAGATGGCAAGACAAAGAGCTTCCAAGACTGACAGAAACTAAAAGAATATGTGACCACCAAGCCAGCCATGAAAGAAATATTCAGGGGGATTTTATAAAAGAAGAAAGACCCCACGAGTAATATAGACGAGAAATTTACAGAGACAATCTATAGAAATAGGGACTTTACAGGCAATACAACGGCACCAAATTCATGCCTTTCAATAATTGCTCTCAACATGAAGGGCCTAAATGCTTCCATGAAACATCACAGGGTTGCACACTGGATACAAAGACAGAACCCACCCACATGATGTCTACAAGAGACTCGTTTTGAAACTAAAGTCACCTCCAGATTGAAAGTGAAGGGATGGAGAACCATTTATATGGCAATGGACATCAAAAGAAAGCTGGGATGCAATTCTCATATCAGACAAATTAGATGTTAAGCCAAAGACTGTCGTAAGAGATGTAGAGAGACACTATATCATACTTAAAGGGCCTATCCAACAAGAAAATCTAACAGTTGTAAATACCTATGGCCCCAACATGGGAGCAGCCAACTACCTAAACCAACTATTCACCCAAATTGATAATACTGTGTTAATAGTAGGAAATCTCAACACTCTACTCTCAGAAATGACCAGATCATCTAAGCCAAAGATCAGCAAAGAAACAACAGCTCTGAATGACACATTGGACTAGGTGAACTTCGTAGATATATACAGCACATTCCACCCTGAAACAACAGAATACTCATTCTTCTCAAGTGCACATGAAACTTTCTCCAGAGTAGACCACATGCTGGGTCAGAAGTCAGGCCTCAACTGATACCAAAAGACTGTATCCCCTGCATATTTTCAGACCAAAATGCTTTGAAACTGGAACTCAATCACAAGAAATAATTTAGAAGAAATTCAAACACTTGGATCCCGCTATAGTTAAAGAGCATCCCGCTATAGAATGAATGGGTCAACCAGGAAATTGAAGGAGAACTTAAACAATTCGTGGAAACTAATGAGAATGAAAACACATCGGTCCAAAACTGATGGGATGCTCCAACGCCAGTCCTAAGGGAGAAACACACAGCCCTTCAAGCCTCTCTCAAAAAAGTAGAAAAGTCCAAATGTACAAGCTAACCTTAGACCTAAAGGAGCTGTACAAAGAGCAGCAAATAAAACCTAAACCAAGCAGGAGAAGAGAAATAATAAAGATTAGAACAGAGATCAATGAAATAGAAATCAGAAAAACAGTAGAACAGATCAACAAAACTAGAAGCTAGTTCTTTGAAAGAATTAATAAGGTCCATAAGCCTCTGGCCAGATTTATCCAAAAGAGAAGGGAAAGGACCCAAATCAATAAAATCAGGAACGAAAGGGGAGAAATCACAACCAATACCAAGAAAATAGAGACAGTTATTAGCACTTATTATTAGCAGTTATATGCCAACAAACTAGGTAATTTGGAAGAAATGGATGCATTCCTGGAAATTTATAAACTACCAGGACTGAAACAGGAAAAAATAGACAATTGGAACAGACCAATACCCAGCAAGGAAGTTGAAACAGTTATCAAAAGCCTCCCCCAAAACAAGAGCCCATGGCCAGGAATATTCCCAGGGGAATTCTACCAAATATTTAAAGAAGAGATAATACCTATTCTACTGAAGGTGTTTCAAAAAATAGAAATGGAAGGAAAACTTCCAAACTCTTTCTGTGAGGCCAGCATTACCCTGATTCCCAAACCCCAACAAAAAGGAGAATTGCAGACCAAAATCCCTGATGAACATGGATGGATGCCAAAATACCAAGATCCTAGTTAATAGGATCCAGCAGTACATTAAAAGGATTATTCATGACCACCAGATGGGATTTATTCCTGGCATGCAAGGGAGGTTCAACATTTGCAGATCAATCAACATGATAGATCACATCAACAAAAGAGGAGACAAGAACCATATGATCCTCTCAGTAGATGCAGAAAAAGCATTTGACAAAATACAGCATCCTTTCCAGATTAAAACTCTTCACAGTGGAGGGTTAGAGGGAATATACCTCAATCTCAAAAGCCATCTATGAAAAGCACACAGCAGATATCATTCTCACTGGGGAAAAACTGAGAGCTTTTCCCTTAATGTCAGGAATAGGACAGGGATGTCCAGTCTCACCACTATTGTTCAATGTAGTAGTAGAAGTCTTAGCCTCTGCAATCAGGCAACAAAAAGAAATAAAAGGCGTTCAAATTGGCAAGGTAGTTGAACTCTTGCTCTTCATAGATGACATTATACTTTATGTGGAAAACTCAAAAGACTCCACCTCCAAATCACTAGAACTCATAAAACAAATCAGCAATGTGGCAGGATACAAAATCAATGCACAGAAATCAGTCACTTTTCTATACACTAACAGTGTGACCAAAGAAAGAGAACTTAAGCAATGAATCCCACTTATAACTGCACCAAAAACCAAGTTACTTAAGAATAAAACTAAGCAAAGAGTTAAAGGATCTACACATTAGAAACTATTGAATACTTAGGAAAGAAATTGAGGAGGACACAAAGAGATGGAAAAACATTCCATGTCATGGATAGGAAGAATAAACATTGTGGAAATGTCTATGCTGCCCAAAACCATCTCCACTTTCAATGGAATCCCTATCAAAAGACCATTGACATTTTTCACAGAGCTGGGACAAACAATCCTAAAACTTGAATGGAGCCAGAAAAGACCCCGCATCACCAGGGGGATGTTGAAAAAGAAAGCCAAAGCTGGAGGCATCACAGTGCCTGACTTCAAGCTATGTTACAAAGTTGTACTCATCAAGACAGCACAGTACTGCACAAAAACAGACACATAGATCAATGGAATGGACTAGAGAGCCCAGAAATGGACCCTTAATTAATGGTCAGGAAAGAGTATCCAATGGGAAAAAGACAATCTCTTCAGTAAATGGTGCTCAGAAAATTGAGCAGCTACATATAGAAGAATGAAACTGGACCATTCTCGTAAACCATCCACAGAGATAAACTCAAAATGGATGAAAGACCTCAGTGTGAGACAGGAATCCATCAAAATCCTAGAGAACATAGGTGGTGACCTCTTTGATATCGGCCACACAACTTCTTTGAAGAACATCTTCAAAGGCAAGGGAAACAAAAACAAAAATGAACTTTCGGGACTTTGGTCAAAACAAAAAGGTTCTGTACAGCAATGGAAACAGTCAATAAAACTAAGAGGCAACCCATGGAATGGGACAAGGTCTTTGCAAATGACATTACAGATAATGGGCTCATATCCAAGATCTATAAAGTCCTTCTCAAACTCAATACCCCCAAAACAAATAGTCTCATCAAAAATGGGCAGAAGACATGAAAAGACACTTTTCCAAAGAAGACATACCAATGTCTAACAGACACATGAAAAAATTTTCAGCATTCAGAAATTCAAATCAAATCCACAATGAGATACCACCATACAATATTGCAATTAGAATGCAAATACTAACAAAGCAGGAAACAACAAATGTTGGCAAGGATGTGGAGAATGGGAAACCCTCTTACACTGTTGGTGAGAAAGCAAGATGTTAACAGCCACTTTGGAAAACAGTATGGAGGTTCCTCAAAAAGGGAAAAAAAGAGCTACTCTTCGACCCAGGAATTGTACTACTGGGTGTTTACCTCACAGATACAGATGTAGTGAAAAGAAGGGCCGCATGCACCCCAATGTTCATAGGAGCAATGTCCATGATATCCAAACTGTGGAAGGAGCTGAGATGTCCTTCAATAGATAAATGGGTAAAGAAGATGTGGTTCATTTATATCATGGAGTATTTCTGCCATCAGAAAGGATGAATACCTAACATTTTCATCAACATGAATGGAATTGGAGGGGATTAAGCTAAGTGAAATAAGTCAAGCAGAGAAAGACTGTTTTCATATGGTTTCACTCATATGTGGAATGGAGGAATAGCTAGGAGGACCATAGGGGAAGAGAGGGAAAACTGAATGGGAAGAAATCCGAGGGGGAGACATGCCATGAGAGACTCTGCACTTCATCTGGCAAACTGAGGGGTTATAGGAGGGATGGGGTGGATGGATAGGATAACCAGGTGATGAGTATTAAGGGAGGGCACGTGTTGTGATGAACACTAGGTATTACATGCAACTAATGAATCAGTGAACACTACATCAAAAACTAATGATGTATTATATGTTGGCTAATTGAACATAAAAAAACGCTTTTTAAATTTGTGTTGGATATATGGCTGTTACTGAATAAATTTAGGGTTGTTGTATTTAATAAAGCTTGTCTTACGAATAATTGAAATTTATCTTTCATCCTTGGCTTTCTAAAATTATAGTTCATTATGAAAGGATATACTAATTTATCCTGTATCTTTTGGAAGTTACTAATGTAGCTTAAATGAAAAGTTGTTTATTTTTTCTCATATAATATGATGCCTGTAGATATTTGGCTGCTTGGTCTTTCAGTTTCTCTTTATCCCAAATGGCTGCTCTGCTGGCATCATGGCAGAAAAAGAAGGGGGGAGGTTGATAAAAGTTGTGTGTTAGCTAGTTTTCCTCAGAAATAGCCTTTAACAACAAAAAACAGAAATCTCAAAAGCTTTCCCAAAAGTCCTCAGCAAATTCCTGCTTATGCCTTATAGAAGGCACTTCCAGCAAAGAAGGCAGGCTGGGAAAGCATGTTCTTTTTTCTTTTTTTTTTTTTCCTGCCTCTGTAGTTGGTTTGTTCAATAGAAATATAATGTGAGCCACTTACGTAATTTAAAATTTATAGTAGCTACATTAAAAACAGATGACATTTCTTTTTATAATGTATTTATTTAATGCAATATACTTATAATATCTTTATTTCAAAATGTAATAAATATAAACAATTATTATGTTGATATTTTACATTTTTTTTCTAAGTCTTCAAAATTGGTATGTATTTTACACTGAAAGTTAAATTGGACTAGGTACATGGTAAGTACTCAATAGGCACTGGCTAATGGCTACCTTAGTTACTGTACATGGTTGTTTCCTATCTTTGCCTGTCATTTACAGTATGTTGAATTTTCACAATGTTATAAAATGATTTTGTATAAGAATCAAGAACTTATTTTCCTTTAGGTATTCTCCCATCTCCTTTCCCTCACATCAAAATCCAGCTTTTCCTGATGAAAGAAATCTTACTTTACCTCATTTTTTAATTTTGCTTGTGGTATCTCCTGAGAGATTTAGTGTCTGATAAGCCAACTTGTTGCAAAAAGTTTGTTCTTTAGAACCCTAATCCAGTCATCCAAGTCATTGTCTAACCACTGCTAACATTCTGTGTCCCCATACTCTTCTGTCCCATGTTCTGTCTCTTGAAATGTTCATGTTCCTGAAACCTTTCCTCATACCTCAAATGGTAATTTGCCCTTCCCATGTGGTGATACTTTACACATAATTCAGACTGCATTACAGTGTTATTTAAGAGGTATCTTGGTTGTCATGTGTTATAGAAAGAATTAAACACAAATTATCATCATCCATCGCACAAATTATTTTTCCAATATTGCATCTAGGTTGGGGTGCTATAATCTATGGGGAATTTACAGACATTGGAGAGGGTTCAGGTTGTTACTGTTAGAAAAATAGGGCCTTGTAATGCTTGCATCATTGTAAATATTTTAGAATAGATGCTAGAACTGTACACACCTAGAAAGATACGGTTGGTATGATGACTTTTTGAGCTCTTTTCCAATCCAGTCTCCAAATATTTAAAAATAACAGTTTTATTCTATTTTTGTCAACCAAATAAAAATATTTCCCAAATATAAAAATGTGTCCCTAGTTTCCTATATATGCTTAGAAATTTATTAATGGAATTTTGTTCATTTGTTTCAATGGGTGTGTAGTGTTGTTGGGAGTTAAGAGAGATGGGGAAATTTAAATAATGTTCCAATAGGATTAAAATGTATTTTTAATTGTTACAATAGCTTCCCATTTCAGGATAATGTTATAACTTGGGGAATTAAAAAAAAATTAGGCCTATAGTATGTTGGTATAGATTTCTTTACCTAATTAAAGAGTAAATGAAACAAGATGGGATTGGGAGGGAGACAAACCATAAGAGACTCTAAATCTCAAAAAACAAACTGAGGATTGCTGGGGAGAGGTGGGTAGGGAGAGGGTGGTTGGGTTATGGACATTGGGGAAGGTATGTGCTATGGTGAGTGCTGTGAAGTGTGTAAACCTGGCGATTCACAGAACTGTACCCCTGGGTTTAATAATACGTGATATGTTAATAAAAAATTTAAAAAAAGAATAGTGTTGCCAAAAGATGTATTCCCAAATGTTAGTTATTACTGAAATAAAACTGATAGATTAAAAAATACCAATAATTTCATGAGCCACAATAAGCTGGAATAGCCACTTCTCTTATGGCAAAAATATATACAAATTATCTTAACTATATAAAATTGTAATTGTTTAATATGGATTCACTTTTCTATATTACCTGTTATAAGAAAATAATATAATATTAGTAATTGTTAGTAGTAATGTATTTATTTTTCAAATGTTTATGTTTAATAAACAAAGAGTATAACCTTTAGGTTATATACAAGTTAAATGTACATATAGTCCAAGTCTTTATTTCTATTTTTTCAGGAAATGCTAATATTTTAGTTTATTTTAATAATTTTATTTTAGTTTATTTATTTTAGTTTAGTTTATTTAAAAAATTTTAGAGAAGTAAAATTCTCTAAAATTTTTTAATCTGTTACATGGTACAAAGAAATATATTTCCTGGTTAAATATCATTTGTGACAAATATTTCTACTTGACAATGAAATGACTTCTTATGACATAGAATTCATTTGCGTTGGTCAAACTAAAATATATCATGTTTAGCTACAAAGCAATTTGAATAACCATTCTTGAATTACAGCATAAAATGGAACTCTCAGAAGTATTCCAAATTACTGTGAGAGGAAGGCAAGACCTTCTGCAAGTTATTAAAAGTTTGAACAATTCTCTTTCCATGTAATCAAGTAGCATTTAGGATATATAATCTTCCTATATTTTTTGTCAAGAATTAAAAGTTGTTAATATCCCATAGTGTGACAGGAAAAACCTTTTTAGTGGCTTACCTATTTCTGTTTGTTCCTTAACTCTTCCTTTGCAACATTAGTGCATTTGATTTTGTTGCTATTAGTTGCAGGTTCTCAACTGCCATGGTAATGAAGTCACTGATGGTAGGATGAGGTGCTAACGTTAGAATTTAAATATTTGATCTGTGAATAATACTCTTTGAGGATATTGTTTTCCAGTTCTGAAGTTCCTTTATTGTTATTTGATATCCCATGATGCCTGACTGGTAAGTCTGAAGACTTTAGTATTTTTCTTTTTAGTATTTCAAAATTCTGCTTATCTCACTTAAAAATTTGTAAAGGCTCTTTATGGGAATTTTAGGTCAAATTATATTGTATGCTATTTAATAGTTACTATTTGGTTGCAGTGTCCTGAATCTGGCAAAGGTTATGTGGTTTTTCTTCAGTAGAATTTTTATTAGGATGACAAAAATTTTGTTTTCTGAAATCCCTGGATGAAAATTCTTTGGAATTGAATGCCCCTACACTTGTCACCAGTAATAGTATAACAGAGTTAGAAGAGTAAGTCCTTATCAATGACAAACTATTTTAATATATGGAGTGCAGGGTATAGTTCAGTTGGGAAAGACTAATTTTTTAATTTTAATATTCCTGGAATTTATGCATACAAATGATCACCATTTTAGGGGAGGGAGGGCTTTTTCTTCAACAATGCCGAAGTATGGAAGGGATAATTGGTTTTTCATTTGGTGTTTACTGAGGTGTAAATATATGCTGTTTTTTTCCAACAAATATTTCTTGTGGACCTCTCATGTATAAAAAGGTAATGTGATATAATGGTGAATAAGATAGCTCATCCAAACTTAAGAAATCAGTGAAGTTTTTCTCTTTTAGGGAATTTCCTCATCCAGGTTGATATCTGAAGGCAGTGTAGGAATTATAGGTGGGCGAAGCAGTAGAAAAAGAATATATTAGAGAGAAATAATATGTAGAAATCACCAAACTTGGGAAAGAACATAGATTATTATAGGAACTGGAAGAAGGTTCACTTCCAAGTCTTTGGGAACACCCCAAGAGAGGTAGTTGAGTACTTGTCATGAGAAATTTTTGTCATGTTTCTGTAGATGTGATAATACAACTGAATATGCAGATTTAACCCCAAAAATATGTACAACTAGGTAAACTATAACAAAATTTATTTAAAAAAAAAACTAAGTAACCAAGCATAAATGAAAGAAAAGGAAATTCCTAGATGCCAGAAATGATAAGGAAATTAGCAGATTAGTATTTGATTTGGTGATATGGGTAAGCTCAGGGACTTAATAGATTCAGATATATTGTATCACTTAGCTATTCCAGTTTCTTAGCAAAGTACCCCCAAATTTAGTGTCTTATTTACAAGTTTTGGTCCCTACTGGTCTATAGAAGAGCTGATCAGTTCTGCTGACTTGCCAATTCTGCTTGGTCACTTGAGCTTACTGATGCATGTTATGACTAGTTGATAGATTGACAGCTGATTAAAGATGGCATTGACTGATATAAACCATCCCTGCTCTATGTGGTCTATCAACCTCCAGAAAGGAGCTAGAATTATTCTTTTTTTTTTTTAAAGATTTTATTTATTTAATTGACAGACAGAGATCACAAGTAGGCAGAGAGGCAGGCAGAGAGGGAGGGGGAAGCAGGCTCCCTGCTGAGCAGAGAGCCCGATGTGGGACTCGATCCCAGGATGCTGGGATCATGACCCGAACTGAAGGCAGCGGCTTAACCCACTGAGCCACCCAGGTGTCCCAGGAGCTAGAATTATTCTTAAGGGAAAATTAAGGATCTGAGAGAGCAGATGCATGTAAGGCCTTTTGAAGCCTAGGCTCAGAATTGGCACACCCTCACTTGTGTCACATTCTGGTGGCTGAAGTAAATCATGTGTCTGACCTCTTGTTAGAAAGAACTATAAAGTCATATTTCAAGGGCCTAGATGAAGAGAAGGATGGAGGATTCTGTTTAGTTGTGCAATCCCTGTGTCATAGAGCTTATGGGCCAAGAGTTTGAGTTTTTAAAAGGTCACATTGAAACAAGAGTTGTTGCCTGGGCTCATTCAAGATGAGATGTTACATGTGAATTCTGTGCATGAACTAATAAAGAACTGCCCGCTCTAGAAGGAGAATAAAAAAAAACCTCAGGTTACTGGCCTAGAGAATAGGAAGCTACTGTTGTCTAGGACCCTAAATCGAAACTTTAAGTCTGTGCCATATGTGGTTATGTGGTCTGATAAAAAGGTAAAATTTCTTTTTAGGTACATATCCACAAATGAAAACCTTTACTGAAAGAAGTTAAATAATACAAATGGTAATTACAAATGATTACAAATTACATGAGGAAATTATTCAAAACAACCATGTACAGCAGATAGGAAAGCTTGCATGCCAAGAATTTTAGCTAATAGAACTGTTTTAAAGAGATCTAAAAAAAAAATGTTTAAATTGTTAAATATTAATATTAGATAAAATAAAGAATATAAGAGAATATATGAAAAAGAACCAAAAGTGATTATTAGAAATAAAGATTACAGAACAACTAAAAAGTTAGTGATAAATAATAGATTGGACATTGTTGAAGATGGAATTTATGAAGTGGAAGATGGTTTTGGGATAACAGAGAGGTAAAAAGAAAATATGAAAACAGGTTTAAGATAATTGAGGATAGAATAAGAAGGTTATTCTTATAGATCATAAGAATAACCAGTAAAGTTAGAATTGGGGAAAGGCAATATTTGAAGAAGTGGTGATTGATCATCTGAATTGATGAAAACATGAGTCTTAGAGAGAGTAGATAAAAATAAATTCTCCCCTCCCACTGCCCTCCTTGCCCCACCTAGAAAACCCCTAGTAAATTATAGAACAAGTGATGGAGGAAGCCTGGATCTCTAAATGACATTGTGGAACTAAGCTGCCATGCCCATTTGTGTTTTAGAAGATTTATGGGGTTTTTTGGTTAAAAAAATTATTTTGATCGCTTAAAATACCATAGTGATACTCAGATGGATGAAATGTGCAGCTCTTTTGTTTATAGCTCTAAATGAGAAAGCCTCTATGTTGGGCCACACTGGGGTTTGTAGCTGAGGACAGGGTAACAAGATGCAACTATAGGAGATAGCTTATGTATAGCAAGGAGGGTGGAGTTAACTAGGTTTTGTAGTCTCCCTTTGTACTGGCTGATTTAGTACTCATGTGGGCCCCAGGGTCTGTCTCTATTTTTATGGTATCTAAGTCCTGAAGTAATTAGGGTGAGTGCAAAATGCATGGAGTGTGAGAACCCAGTTATGGAAGTGGCTGGGATACAAACTTAATCAGTACGTAATCCTCTGTCTTACACAGGAAGAACCTCCAACCAGTCTTCTTCCAGCTCCTCAAAACTGAGCTAAGATTGCATTAAAACAAATAAGTAAACAAGACTGTATCACATATAGACAAACTATATGATATAAGAAATCAATTATAGCTTAAAATGCCATTGTATTGGGGGGTTTTCTTTTTACAGCAGGCTTTTTTTTCACCCCATATATTTAAGGTAAAGGTGTGAAAAGGGACATTGCTTCATGATTAAAGGAACATTTCACTGGGAAGATGAAATAGTACTGTATAAACCTAACACTATATCCTCAAAATACATAAAACAAAAATGTAATGGAATAGGTGGGAGATTTTTAACACATTTCCCTTAGAAAATGATAAACTAAGAAGAAAAATGAAAGTTATAATATATATTATTTGACTAGCACAATTAGTCTCTACAAAATTCGACAAAGACTAAATGAGTAACAAAGAACAAATGGATATTTTCTCTGACTACACTAAATTTAGAAGTCAATAGGTAAAAGATAGCCACTAAATATCCTGTTTTTGGAAACAAAATATACACTTCTGTCTTATGATTTTGAAGAAGTAATGAAAATGGAAATTGAGAAATAATGTGGGATGACAGTGAAACACTATGCACCAAAACTTGTGGAATGTAACTGTGAAGTTATTAGTAGGCAATTTTTACCTTTAAATGCGCATATTAGAAAAGAGTTACATTGAAAAACTAGCAAGTATCCTATTTTTAAATTCTGAAAAAGAATACTATAATAAACATGGAACAAGTACAAGGAAGAAAGTAATAAAGATAAAAATAGGAATAATTATATAAAATATGAAGTTAGAATAGAGATTGTCAACAAAGCCAAGAATTGCATTTTTTAAAGGTTAATAATTTAAACCAATCTCTTAACAAAATTTGCACAGGAGAAAAGAAATACTTGAACATATGAATAATATTAGGAATGAAAAGGAGAATATAATTACAAATAAGTAGACATTAAAAGAGAGAGAATATACCATAAGAAATCATTTGGCAATAAATATCAAAATGATTCCAAATGGAATGTATTCTAGGAAAACAGTAAGTTACTGTTATATTTGTGCCCCCCCTTCCAGCTTCTACAAATTTATATATTAAAACCCAAAGGCCCCATACCTCAAAATGTGGTCTTATTTGGAAATAGGGCTATTCCAAATGTATTTCGAGATAAGGCCTTTAAAGAGGAAAGTTTAAATCAGGCCCACAGGGTGAGCCTTAATACAGTCTGACTGGTGTCCTTATAAGAGGAAGGAGTTGGAACGTACAAGAGAAACCAGGGGCCTATGTGATTAGAGGACAACCATGTGAGGACAAAGTAGCAAGAGTGTGGCCTACCTGTAAGTCAAAGAGGCCTTAGAAGAAACCAAATCTGCTGGCACCCTGATCTTGGTATATGGCCTCCACAACTATGAGAAAATAAATACCTATCTCAGTACGTTGTTATGGTAACTAATACAGTTACTAACTTAAGAAATAGAAAAATAAAATAGACATATTATGATGTTTCTTAACCTTTTTATTGTTTTTGCCCTCAAGAGTGGGGAAAACTATGTGAGAAATTAGGGAATAAGATTTTGTCAAGGTAGAGTTGAGTATTCCAGGGCCACAACCTATTCTAATAAGTAAGATTTTTTCGTTTTGTTTCTGAAAACCGATTTTTACCCTCTCAAGAATGTATGATATATAGTCTTTGAGAAAAGTAAATTATTGGTAAGAAGTCTTTCCCCTTCCCTCTCAACCTCTCCAGAAAAACAACTGTTCCGGCTGGTTTTGTAGGGAAACCCACCAAAGTTTAAAGGAAGGGGTAATTTCTGATAAAACGGGAAGCTTCCCATTAAGTTTTATGAGGTTGCTATAATTTTTTAAAAGTTGACAGAGGTACTATGTGAAAAATTAAATTCCTTTAAAAATGTTTTTAGGTCATTTAACCATTCCTTCAACAAATTGAGTTGCTGTTATGTAGAAATTACTATTCTAGGCACTAGCGATATAGAATGATGAAGACAGACAAGGCACCTCCCTGCCTTGCAGAAATTACATTTTAGTTGGGAAAATTGGCAGAAGCTTACTAAAATAGAAAAAAAGATAAGATTCAATGTAACAAATTTAAATGGCATGGCCTGATAGAGAATGACAAATATACTACTTTTGATTGAGTGGGCAGAGAAGTTTTCAGATCCTTAATTGCAGACCAGCTCCAGCTGGCAGGGGAAGAGCAGAGAAAGAAGAAAGGTGAAGAAATGAAAATGTGAAATGAGTCATGGATAATATATAATTTAAGTTACATTTGGCAACAAGTAATAGAAAACCCAATAAAGAGTGCTTTCAACAGATGTAAGTTTTATTTCATGCACCAACATTTTTGGAGGTTGGAAGTCCTGGGCTTTAACATGAGCTGATCAGTGTCATCAAAGATATAGACTGACTTTTATCCTATTCTGCCATTTTTAACATGGGACATTTATCCAAATAATCGTTAAAAAGGGTACTGTTCATCTAGTTATCATGTATACACTAGTAAGAATTGGGAAAGAAGAAGGGGCTTTAAAAACAGTTCCTAGAAGCCTTACCCGCTGTGACTTCAGCCTAACTTTATTGGTCACCAGTTTTGTTTTTTAAACCATGCAGGGCATTTTGACAACATCTAGTGAAGTCGAAAGTGCACTTAGTCTATAATTAAGCAATTCAGCTTTCAGATATATACTTATGCTCTTAGCATATCAATTATACCTCTTTTTACTTTTTTAACTTGTTACCCTGGAGTTTGCAATATACATTTACAACTAATCCAAGTCCACTTTCAAATAACACTGTACCATTTCAGGTGTGGTGTTTCTTAATAACAAAATAACCCTAATTCCTTCCTTGTATCTTTGCTGCCATTAACTTTACTTACATATAAGGGTACATGTAGATAAAAAAATACATAATTAGGGGCACCTGGGTGGCTCAGTGGGTTAAAGCCACTGCCTTCGGCTCCGGTCATGATCTCGGGGTCCTGGGATCGAGCCCCGCATCGGGCTCTCTGCTCAGCAGGGAGCCTTCTTCCTCCTCCCTCTCTCTCTCTGCCCACCTCTCTGCTTACTTGTGATCTCAGTCTGTCAAATAAATAAATAAATCTTAAAAAAAAACCCATAATCAATTACATTGTTGCTATATATTATTTTGAATGAACTGTTATCTGTTAAATCTGTTAAGAATAATAAAAATAAAAAAAATTATTTCACTTTCATTTATTTATTTTATTTTTTTAAAGATTTTATTTATTTATTTGGCAGAGAAAGACAAGTGAGAGAGGGAACACAAGCAGGGGGAAGTGGGAGAGGGAGAAGCAGGCTTCCCTTTGAGTGGGGAGCCCAAAGTGGGGCTCCATCCCAGGACCCTGGGATCATGACCTGAGCCAAAGACAGACAGACACTTAACGACTGAGCCACCCAGGAGTCCCTCACCTTCACTTATTTAGATCTGATCTTCTGTTTATTGTTTTCTGTTTCTCTAAAAAACTTAACATTTCTTGCAAGACAGGCCTACTGGCAACAAATTTCATCAATTTATGTTTACCTGAAAAAGTTTTTATTTCTCCTTCACTCTTGAAGGATAATTTCATAGGGTACAGGATTCTAGGTTGATAGGTTGGGTTTTTTTTCCCCTCTCTCAGCACTTCTAGTATTTCATTCCAATTTCACTTGAATGGTTCTGAGAAAAAGTCGAATGTAATTCTTAGCCTTCTTCTGCTGTAGGTAACATCATTGTTTCCTTTGACTTTTTTCTGGGTTTTTATTTAACTTTCATTTTTTTGTTATTTGAAAATGATATGCTGAGGTGTCGTTTTGGGGGACATTTATCATACTTAATTTTCTCTGAACTTGTTTTATATGTGATTTGGTATTTGACTTTTAATATGGGGGCATTCTTAGTTGTTATTATTTACAATATTTCTTCTATTTTTTTTCTTTATTCTCATCCTGATATGCCAATTACATGTATATTACACCTTTTTTAGTTGTCTCACAGCCCTTGAATATTCTGTCTTGTGTTTTTAAATCTTTGTTCTCTTTGCTTTTCAATTTTCAAGAATTCTGTTTATATAACCTCTAGCCGAGATTCTTTCTTCAGTTGTGTTGAATCTCTGATAAGTTCATCAAAAGCATTTTAATTTCTATTATAGTATTCTTTTAATATCTAGCATTTTTGAGGAGTTTGTTCTTTGAATGTCCATCTCTGATTACATTGCCCATGTGTTCTTGTTTACTATTACTGCATTTGACAGATTCCATATCATAATTGTCAGTTATTTTAAATTTGGTCTGATAGTTCCAATATCCCTGTCATATATAGTTCTGATGTTTACTTTGTCTCTTCAAATTGTGTGAGGTTTTTTTTCATTTTGATATGCCCTGTAACTTTTTCTTGATAACTGGACACAATGTACTATAAAAGGAACTATTGTAAATAGGCTTTCAGTAATGTGGTGGTGAGATATGAGGGGAAAGGATGCAAAGTATTCTGTAATCCTAGTCAGGTCTAGTCTTTTAGTTAGCCTGTGCCTCTGGACTATGAACTTTACAAGTATATCTCATATTTTTTTTCCTCTCACCTTGGGCAGAATAAGATAGCTATAGTAGGCTCTAGTTGAGTATATTTCTCTTCTTCATGTGGAAGGCTAGAGCTGACTGGAGTTGGGTATTTCCCCTTCCCCAGGTCAGTTAGGGCCTAATAACCAAGGTCTGGTTAGTCAAGGGCTGGTTAACTGATTTGAGGCCTTGTTATGAAAAACAAAGTGTTTCAATGTAGAGATTTCCCCCACAGTCTGAAAATAGAGTGTTCCTATGAAACCTTTTGTAAGCCTTAATCTGTAAAGTGAAGATTATCCCCCACTTTCCAAAAGTTTGTATTACACCAATTTGGTTTTACGAAAGACCTGCATTAGTATAGTAATGGCTTTTTTTTTTTTGTAAAATTGAAAATCCTCTTTGGATTTCTTTCAGTTAGTGAAAACAGGTAATAATGTAAGTCTTTTGTAAAAGTGAACTTGCTTAAGAAGAACATTTAGAAAGCATGGATAGTTATATTTCAGAACGGTTTCTTTTCCCCTCCCCCTGCTGGAAGACAGAGGAGATTCTCCTCAGACATTTCCTATGGGGACCTGGTGGAGGTTTTGCAGGTAAATCTCAGTATATAGTGGGAAACTCCTTATGACTTCGTCCTCCTGGAGCTGTTTACTCTCAGAGCTTTAACTCTCAGTTTTTAACTGAGCCTCTAACAGCTCAATTACAGTTCAGGTTTTACCACCCCGGCCCTGGTTCCCAAGGTGACTTCTGCTCATGAGTCTCTACTCCAGGAAGCCATGGCTACCTGTATTCACTTGTGGGTCTCTTCGGTCTTAGGGCAGCAGTATGCTCTGTCTCCACACCCCGTCCCCATATGTTATGGATATAAGTAGGGTTGTCAATTTTTCAGTCTGTTCAGCTTTTTACTTGTTAGGAGGGAGTGGAATGGCAATTTCCAGACTCTTTATTGTAGAACTAGGATGTAAATGGTATTTTAGTTTTCCTCACAGGGCTTGTTAGCCAAAAATGCCTTTCCATCCACTTACTATACCATGTAGGCATTCTGAGCAGACTGCTTACTTGGGCCTAGCCCTGTCCTAAAGCCCTCCTAAGAGAAGGAAGGAACAGGAATATAGATTATATACTTGAGAAGTTTGTTATTAAAGGAAGGAGGACTTAGATGTTTTCAAATCTTTAAACTTGAAGTATTTTCTGTGTGCACTATAGAATCTAAATAATTCTAAAGACCATAGAAGAGCTAAAATTACCAGGTTTTGTGACAATGGACCAGGATTTTTCTACAGGCAGGTTTTCCTAGGGTGTATAGGCAAGTTAGCAAGAAACCGGGAAAGCTGGGGAGTCCCTCACTAATATTCAAACTTTAAAAAAAAAAGCTTATTGTAGGCATGTGAGGCTTCACTCTTCACACAAGGCTTACACTTCACTACAAGGCTCTTCACTCTTACACAAGGCTTCACTCTTGTGTAGGGAAGTTATGGGATAGGTGTGTGTTTTGTGGAAATCTAGAATTATCTTATGCTCTGTTCTATTTCTTTTAGGCTCCAACACCCTTATTGCTCTTTTCTTCACTGAGATTTGTCAACTGTTTTTGGCCTTAAGGGCAAACGTCTCTGTTGGGACGCAGGGTGGAAATGTCAGGAATTCCGACATGTACTACAAGATGAACTTTTCATGTTTTGTGAATCTGGGTAGACTGCTCTCTGATCAACTCTTGAGCAATGTCTTTGTTGACTCTGGGCTTAAATACTTTGTAGAGATCCTAAAGAGCAAAGAAGAATCATTTTAAGAGGCTGTGGTTTTCTCTGCTCTGATTTCTCTTATAAACCTTTTCTATTGCTTTCTTCTACTATAATTTGGCACAGTTTCTGGTATACTGGTGAAATCTTGCCTTGGTTTTTTAGTATTATTAATGTGTCATTTAAAAAATTTTGTGTATACTTTATTAACTATAATTTTTTAAATACAATAATTGTAATGGCATAAAGAGGCTTTTCTTTTTTTATACTTAAATTCAAGTTAGTTAACATATAGTGTAGTATTGGTTTCTAGAGTAGAATTTAGTGATTCATTACTTATATATAACACCAGTGCTCATCCCAACAAGTGCCCTATTTAATGCCCATCACCCACTTAGTGCACCTCTCCCACTCACCACTGTGTCATTCTTAAAAGTATATACATTGTATTAATTATGTGTGTGGGGAGAGGTGGGGGATACATATTGCCACTTCAGAAGGGATCTCGAGATGAAGGATAGTAAGGCAAGTGCACCTAACTCAATTTGTGATATTGAACCAAACATGGTAACTAAATTTAAAGCATTGTAATTAAGACCAGTAGTTGAGTTAAGTTACTATCTTTCTTAAAATGAACAGTTCTTTAAAATAAGAACTGACCATAATCTTTGCTTTCTATAGTTACTTTTGAGAGTTTAAATTTCATCATTTGTCTGAAATCTTTACAAGGGAACTGTGACTCTTGGCCTGTTGGTTGGTGCTCATCTCTAATCTTTAGCTTTGAGTTTGTAAGAATGGGTATCAACAGTTGTAGAAAAGACCAGAGGAATATTAGATTTCAGGATTAATAGACTCAAGACTCCAGGTTAATCTTAACGAGTCAGTTAATGGATTGACTTATTTTAGAACTGAGAAATACCTTTTTATCTCTAAAGTTTTAGATTTATTTTACATTTCATATGAACATTTTAGATAACAAATATCTATTATAAAACGATGCCTTATATTTTTCTTAATTCTCAAGATACCCAGTGTCTATGAACAGTAATAGATACAGAGCTGAAAAATTATAGTTGGAGCATTGACAGGATTTAAATTTTATTTCTGTACTGTATATTAAGTTATTTGAAAAATATTAGAAAAACCATATTAGAAAAACCAGGTATAACAGGGTACTCATAGTAATATAAAAATAGCAATTTAAACATGCTATGAAAGTATTGGTAGCAAGTGTATAATTGGACTTCAAATATAATCTAATTGCTCTTATCAGTATCTAAAGTTCCTTCTACTGTATGTGTCCTTATGTTTCATTTCTTATCTTTTAGGTGTCTTTTATTCAAAACCTTGTATTTTGTGTAGAAAGAGTTTACCGTGTACCGGACTTTGGTGTCTGGGAAAGAGGAAGCAAATATAACAATGGCAGCACAGAGCTACATTCAAGGTAATTTGGTGATTTTTGAGGTGTTTTTTTTTTTTTAATTTAAATGTGTGGGATTTGAATAAAAATCAAAGTATTAGATTGCAACTGTTGTTTCTATGTTAATTTTCATCTCTTTTTTTCCTATATATGATGCAGATGAAATTCACTTAAAATTAAAGCAAGAGACTACTCTCAGGGCCCAGAAACAGATGGAAGAAAAAAAGCAGGATATCTTTCCCAACTTCCCGTGGTTTCGGTACATGCATATCGGCCTCCAGTCCAAGGCTTGGCCTTCCTGCTCAACCAATTATTTCTTTTTTTCTTCTTGCAATGATACCATTTGAAAGATCAAATACATTAAAATTACCAAATACCAAATGTATATTCATTGCACATGAAATTCCCTTCCATATTGTAGAGCTGGCCTAACCAGATACCCACACCCTTCATACAAAACTTAACATTTATTGTTTTCTGTAGGAGCTGTGATCAACATCTTGCATTCTGGTTTAGTGGGCTTCATAAACAACAATAGCTTATGACTGATGTTAGTGGTGTATGAATTTCCTTTACTCCTAAAGGTTAAGGAAATAGCTTTAGTGACTGACTGCACCTTTTACTGAAAAGTTTAGCTCTATCGCACCAAAAATAAAATATCTAGGAATAAGGTTAACCAAGGAAGTTAAAGAGCTATACTCCAAAAACTATAAAACCTTGATGAAAGAAAGTGAAAATGACCCAAACAAATGGAAAGATATTCCATGCTCGTGGATTGGAAGAACCAGTATTATTATACAGCTCATACTACCCAAAGAAATCTACAGATTTAATGCAATCCCTATCAAAATCCTAATGAAATTTTTCACAGAACTAGGACATTAATCCTAAAATTTGTATGGAACCACAAAAGGCCCCCAATAGCCAAAGCAATCTTGAGAAATATGAACAAAGCTAGTGATATCACAATTGCATATTTCAAGATATACTACAAAGCTATAGTAATCAAAACAGTATAGTACTGGCACAAAAATAGACATAGATCCATGGAACAGAATAGAGAGCCCAGAAATAACACATACTTATATGTTTAATTAACCTGCAACAAAGGAGGCAAAAATATACAATGGGGTAAAGATAGCCTCTTCAACAAATAGTATTGGGAAAACTGGATAGCTACATGTAAAAGAATGAAACTGGACCAGTTTCTTATACTGTACACAAAAGTAAACTCAAAACGGATTAAAGACCTGAATTTGAGTCCTAAAACCATGACATTCCTAGAAGAAAACCTAGACAGGAATTATTTTGACATTAGTCACAGAAATACTTTTCTCCTCAGGTAAGGGAACCAAAAACAGAATTAAATTATTGGGACTACACCAAAATAAAAAGCTTTTTACAGTGAAGAAAACCATCAACCAAAAAGGCAACCTACTGAATGGGAGAAGGTATTGCAAATGGCATATCTGTTGAGGGGTTAATATCCAAAATATATAAATAATTTGTACAGTTCCACATCAAATAAACAAAGAATGTGATTTAAAAAATGGGCCGAGTACCAGAATGGACATTTTTCCAAAAAAGACCTACAGAGGCAAACAGAAACATGAAAAGATGGTCAATATGACTAGTCATCAGGGAAATACAAATTAAAAGCACAGTGAGATACCATTCTACATCTGTCAGAATGGCTAAAATCATAAACACAAGAAATAAGTGTCGACGAGGATATGGAGAAAAACCCTTGTTTGCTGTTGGTGGGAATGCAAATTGGCACAGCCACTATAGAGAATAGTATAGAGGTTTCTCAAAAAATTAAAAATGGAATTACTATATGATCCAGTAATTCTCCTATTTGGGTATTTACCCAAAGAAAACAAAGACACTAATTTGAAAAGGTACGTACACTCCTATGTTTACTGTCACAGTATGTACAACAGCCAAGATATGGAAGCAACCCAAGTGTCCCATCAATAGGTGTATGAATAAAACAGATTATATCACATATGATGTGATATCTATATATATTCCATTATATCCACATAATGGAATATTACTCAGCCATAAAAAAGAATGAGATTTTGCCATCTGTAACAGTATGGATGGACCTAGAAAGTATAATTCTAAGTGAAATAAGTCAGTCAGAGAAAGACGAATACCAAAGACAAATACGATATCACTCATATGTGGAATTTATAAAACAAAACAATGACAAAAAGAGACCAAAAAAAACCCGAAAACAAACTCGGGGTTGCCAGTGGAAAGGTTGGGGGGTGGGTCAAATAAAGGGGATTAAGAATTCTTGAATCTTCTATTTTTTTTTTTTTTTTTAAATAGGCTCTACATCCAACATGGGGCTTGAATTTATGCCCCTGAGTTTAGGAGTCTCATGCTCTACTGACTGAGCCAGCTAGGTGTCCCAAGAGTCTGTCTGTCTCTCTGTCTTTGTTTTTCTTTCTTTCTTTCTTCCCTTCCTTCTTTCTTTTTTAAGAGAGAGAGTAGGGAGGTGAGGAAGTGGAGGGAGAAACTATTAAAGCAGACTTCATGCCCAGCGTGGAGCCTAGTGCAGGGTTTGATCTCACAACTCTGAGGTCCCTACTTAAGTGGAAATCAAAAGTCAAGATGCTTAACTGACTGAGCCACCCAGGTGCCCCAAGAATATACATGTCTTGATGAGCATTTAGTAATGTATAGAATTGTTGAGTCATTGTGTTGTACACCTGAAACTAAAATAACACTATGTGTTAATTATACTTGAATTAAAAAAAGAAAAGTATTGTACAATTAATTAGCCTTCTCAATTTCAGACTAAAAGATTTAAGACTTAAAGGTTATCAACTATAGGTTTAGATCATTGGGACTTAAATGAACTGTAGAAACAGTTTAGGAATCATTAGTTAAGGAGATACACTTTTTTGAATAGAACGACTAATCATACACAAAAAAATTAAGCTGATCTAAGATACTTAGTAAACTAAAAATTGGCTCCAGGTCACTAGCTATATATCCTCATGCCTCAGTTTCCTCATCTACAAAATGAACAAATAATAGTTTCTACTTTATAAAATTGTTGTAGTGATGGAGTTAATATATACAAATCATTCGAATACCTGAGCAGAAGTAAGCATTAGAATGCAGAGTACTTACACATTTCAGAGTATGTTAATAACAAATATTGAAATGAAGATTTTTCTATTAACCTTAGCAAACTAATTTACACACATTTTTCTATAAGTTTTGATTTATATGAGGCATTTTGAAATATAGAGCAGGATAGTAGCAATCAGGAAAGAAGTCTGGAGTAGAAAAATGATTTGTGGGAAATTCATTTCAGGCATTAAGCAAATTCTGGAAAATACTAAAAATAGGAAAATACATAGGAAGTTATGTTTCAGCTATCATTCAAATTAACTTCTTAACACTCCAGATTATCAAATTGCAAGAAAGTAGATCTAATTAGAAAAGGTAATTTTTAAAAATCTGCCTTTTCAGTATTTATGATTTATCAGTGCCCTTCCCTGCTTTTTTTTTTTTTTTAAGATTTTTATTTATTTATTTGTTAGAGAGAGAGTGAGCACAGGTGAGCACAGGCAGACAGAATGGCAAGCAGAGGCAGAGGGAGAAGCAGGCTCTCTGCCAAGCAAGGAGCCCAATGTGGGACTCGATCCCAGGATGCTGGGATCACGACCTGAGCCGAAGGCAGCTGCTTAACCAACTGAGCCACCCAGGCATCCCCCTTCCCTGCTTTTTAATAACCATTCTGTATATTCCATTGTGAACCCACTGACATTCTCGGTATATAATATTTAGAGTAAGGGTTTTTCTGTTTACTGTTTTCTGTTTTTCCGTTTTCTGTTTACTATAGTAAACTCAGGATGAACCTCGGGTAAAGGTTACCATTAACCCTAAAAAGTGAGGGTATTGGAATGTCCCCAGTAAAAAAACAGAGAGGCTCCAACAAGTTTGCATGTAACAGAAGTGCCAGACTTTTAAAGTGAATCATTAAGGATTTTATTTCAAGACTCAGAAGATTATGTGATGTTCTTTGCTATCTTTTGCATGCAAAATCAATCAATTTGTGGCAGGTCAGTTTTATTCAAATGGATGGGAAATGAATTTTGCCATTTAGATTTGGATAGTGGGTTTTACACGTTTAACATTGATCTAATTTTCTATGGTGTATCACTTTACAATTCCCCAAAAGAACTTTAAGCATTTTTCCCCCCAAACATTTCTGAACTCAGATCTCCACAAGCATGTTTTGGATGTGTCATATCTGGTGCCAAAAGGGTGTTTTGAAACTGCAGGAGATCTGAGCCTCATGGCATTCATGGGCTCAGTGATGGCAATGGTGGTAGGAGGCTGGTGGCCTGCACTTACACATGAATGTAGAACTGCTACTAGACAGGGACGCTTTATCTTTCCCAGAACTATCTGTTCCTAGTTGGGTGTGATCTTTACTGCTTCATACAATATCCTTGTTATATCCTAAAGCTGTTCTCAGGATGTTTCAGACATCCTGAAATAGTATATGATAAATTCCTCCCATAAGTAAGTATTCATACTGCCCTTTGTCTTCTAATTTACTTTTCCTCTCTTCATCTCTGTGCTATACAGTCCTTCAGCAGGAGTCAGTAAAAAAGCACGATCTGTCTAGTTCCTTGGTGCTCACTGAGGTCTTGGCCAGAGTGCACACATCCTTTCTTTTTTTTTTTTTATTTAAGCTTTTTTATTTAAACATATAATGTAACCCCACCACCCTCTCCCAACCCCTCTCCCCCCCCCCAACCCCCTCAGTTTGTTTTATGACATTAAGAGTCTCTTTTGGTTTATCTCCCTCCTGATCCCATCTTGTTTCATTTTTTCTTTTCCTACCACCTTAACCCCCACCCCCATTGCATCTCCACTTCCTCATATCAGGGAGATCTAGATGTCCATCAACAGATGAATGGATAAAGAAGATGTGGTATATATATACAATGGAATACTATGCTTAGCACACATCCTTTCTAAGCTGCACCTTGATCGAAGATTTCTGCCTCTGGGCCCACAATATGCATGCTGTAGTATTCTGAGGTCAGAGGCTCCCTCTTCTGCACCCAAGCTCAGCTGTTACTTAATAATTGAAATCTCTGGTTCTGTACAGTTATAGAATATTTTTTATTTAGGCCACACCAGGAACATATTACTGCCTTTTATACAGAAGAAAGTTAAAGTTTAGAAGGTTTTGTGCTTCTCCCAACACACACCTTAAATAATACAAATCACTAGGTAGTAGAGCTAGAACTGAATTCCAGGTGTTTTTCTTCCAAATGGAAAGTTGTTTGAACTGTATCATGTAATTTAAAGTCTTAAGTTTCCTAAAGTTTGAAATAACAGCAGGGTGTACAATCTTGGTGAAATTTTGGGAAGTTTTAAGGATATCCTTAAGTAATCATTAAAGTTTGATTCAGCTTAATGCTTTGGTTAGTCCCTTACCAATCTGCCCTTTTCAACCACAGGTTTGCTGGTATCTCTTTTAGTTCAAATTCTTTAATTATTTAGTATTTCTTAGATAAACCCCAAAGTTTTTTTGTAAGAAGTGATCTCATTACATTTATCTGAATCCCATTCTAGCAGCAACCTCACCTTTTTCGAGGGCTTTAGTAAAAGGGTCTATTGCTCTAAGCTGAAAATGATTCTTTTATGTTTCCTAAGTAACCGTTCCCAATTTTCTGGTTTTTCTGTTGACCCTATTTCCCTCAAGCAATATGTTCCTTTCAGTTTCTGCTAAGGTGTCTGGAACCATATCAGATAATTCTCTTTTCTCCTGTTCAGTCTCAGTCTTTTAGCAAGTTCCTATACATTTAAAAATCCTCTTCTTTGATTTAATTGTATTTTCCTCCATATATAATTTTGGTACATATTTATTGTAGCACTAATTCTTAACCCCCAAAGTTAAATATCCAAGTAGTCTTCTCAACCTCTCCAAGTTTAATTTATGTATTTTAATCTTAATATTTTCCCCTCTTCATTTATATAAGGACATTCCTACTCCTCAGGCTACCTTTAAACTCTTTAAACCAAAACTCTGTTTTGGAGATGAGAGGAATCCTCTGTAATATATGATTGAATCTCAAACCTAACCTTGAGTTGTGTTGGTTATTGGGAAGCACAAAGGAATACTTTAGTATTTAATAACTTAGTAATTATAGGTATATACCTATAATTATATGTATATACATAAGGTATAATTATAAAGTATATACATATAATTATAGGTATATACCTTAGTAGGTATATACCCAAATGGAAAGATATGTTTTTGAACATTGACTTCTAAAAAGAACTTTACATTTAACAGCGTAATTTCCCTTTTTTCATTTTGTTAAATCTTGTATTTGCAATATAAAGGAGACCGTAGAAGCAAAAATTTAAATAATTTTTTTCAAGGTTTTCTTTTTATGGTTTTATGTTCTATTCTCTTGGCTTTTCCAATAAAGAAAGCCATCATTAAAATATCAGGTGAGTAACTATCGTAACACCACTTAGTTTAAGATGCATTTAGTGTCCATTTTTTTCTAGATAGTTCTTGTTATTTGAAGTTACTTAGTCTTTTTCAGTCATTTTTGGTGTTCCAGTCATTGAGTTATGATAGAAGCAACTATCCATCCATTGTGCTTCATTTTATGAATTTTTACCATACTAAACAATTCATGAACATCCATTACAACCTCAGTTTTTGGATTCCATGGTAGGTTGTAAATCATTTAGTCCAAACCCATCCTTTTTTCTAGTAAAGCTTGATTTATGTAACAAATCACATTACTATAAAAAAATCGCATCACAATATCCCAAGAAATGTTGCTTTTAGCCCTTTTAAATGAATGTTGAGGTAACTCCTTGCAAGAACAAATTGATGTATGTTCTATTGACAATAGTCCCCTAATATTAATATATTCATTAGCTAATCATAGAATAATTTTCAGAGAGTATCTTGTGCCAGTAAAATATTTTTAATTCTTACAACATAATGTATTCTATTTGCCAATAAAATGTAAATCACATTAGGAATATGTTTGTGTTTCTAAATAGCTTGCTTTTACCAGAGATTCAAATAACCAGTGGTTGGTAAATTAATGTATTTGTGAATTTCAGTTAAGTCCAATTATTTAACCAATTGCATTGGGAAAGCAGGTTAAAATGGAAAGAATTCAACATTTACTGTATTCCAGGCACGATGTTTTTTTTCTTTTGTAATGGTTTATTAAGACAATTTCCAAATTCATCTCTTAACTGCTTTTATGTACCATTGTTAAAGACAGAACCTTGGGCTGGCTACATTATGTATTTCCTTTAGTACAGAGTTTCCTTTTTATTTGCCTTTTGAATAAGTTATTTTCTCTAACTTCTCAAAATACCGCAAACAATCTTAATAACACATATACCTCACTGTAAGGAGGAGTTTCTGGCATTACCAAGGTTAGATGCATGTAAGTGCTTGTGTATTAAACCACCACATATATTCCACATATACTTGGACAGAATTCCTTTAAGTTCCAGACTTTGTCATTTCTCTAGAATGTCTTTGGATATGAAAAGAGACTACTGTCCTTGTCTTGAGTATACCAGCAGTACCGTGTGAAATATTATGGAATTTGTTTAACCAGTAGAAGCATCAAGTACTTTCTTTACTGGTGGTGAAATGCTAGACTGTAGATTTGAGTCAGTAGGACAATATCTTAAACCTAGATTATTAGCTCAATTGTTCTTGAAAACTACGGTAAAATGGTCAGCATAGATTCTAGTGAAAACATACAAAAATGTAAAGATATCCTGTGATCAGTGTAATCTATACCAAAATTCCAGTGGTCTTTTTGCAGAAATTGACAAGCTGATCCTAAAATTCATATGGAAATGTAAGGGACTCAGCCTAGCTAAAACAGCTTTGAGAAAGAACAAAGTTTGGTTCACACTTTCCATTTCAAAATTTACTACAGTACTATGCTTATTATATGTAGAGTAATTGCCACAATAATTAAATACTGTGATACTGGCTTAAGAACAGATATAGAGATCAACAGAATAGAATTGACAATTCAGAAATAAGTCCATACCTTTATGGTAGTTGATTTTGGTGAAGGTGTAAAGATAATTCAGTAGAGCGAGAATAGTTTTTTTCAGCAAATGGTGCTGGGACAACTGGATATCTACATGTGAAAGAATGAATTTGGAACCCTACTTCACACCATATACAAAAACTAATTGCACAGGCCCATACCCCTGAATCAAATAATACATTATATTTTAATAAAAAAACCTAATTGGAAATGGATCAAAGACTTGTATGTAAGAGCTGAAACTGTAAAACTCTTAGAAGAAAACATAGCTGTAAATAAATCATTGCAACCTTGGATTAGACAAGAGCACACTTTAGATGTAACACCTAAAGCACATGCTACCAACAACAACAAAATGTTCTCTCTACAGGCTTTTGTGTGAACAAAAGTTTTCATTTATCTGGGATGAATGCTCAGTAGTACAGTTGGTAGGAAGTTGCCGTTTAGATTTCAAAGAAACTACAAGACTGTTTGCCAGATCCCTGTATCATTGTACTTTCCCACCAGCAATGTATGAGTGGTACAATTTGTCTCCATCTTTGCCAGTGTTTTGTATTACCATTATTTTTTTTTTAATTTTAGGTACTCTGGTTTATACTGGCATTTCATAGTGATTTTAATTTGCATTTCATAGTGGATAATGAATGATGTTGGATCTCTTCATGTGCTTAGTTGGTATCTGTAAATTCTCTTCAGTGAAATGTCTCTTCATGCTTTTTGCTCACTTTTACTTGGGTTGTTTTTTTATTGTTATTTCTTGATAGTTTTTAATTCTAGATACCAGTCCTTTGTCAGGTATGTATTTTTCAATTATATTCTCCCTACTATAGCTTGTCTTTTTATCCTCTTAAGAGTCTAAACAGAGCAAAAACTTTTAATTTTGATGAGATTTAATTTATCACTTTTTCCTTTTATGGCTTGTACCTTTGGTATAAAGTCAGAAAACTTTTTGCCTGACTCTAGGTCCTTAAGATTTTCTTCAACAACTTGTTTTCCAAAAGTTTTATGATTTTATGTCTTATATTTAAGTTTATGATCCATTTTGAGTTAATCTTGTTTGATGAGACTAAGGTTGAAGTTCTTATTCCTTTTTTCCTTTTTTACCTAAGAATGTCCAGTTGTTCCAGCATCATTTCCTTTGTTTAAAAAACTATCATTCTGGGATGCCTGGGTGGCTCAGTGGGTTAAGCCTCTGCCTCAGGCTCAGGTCATGATCTCAGGGTCCTAGGATGGAGCCCTGCATCGGGCTCTGTGCTCAGCGGGGAGCCTGCTTCCCCCCTCTCTGCCTGCTTCTCTGCCTACTTGTGATCTCTCTCTCTCTCTCTCTCTCTCTCTCTGGCAAATAAGTAAATAAATAAATCTTAAAAAAAGAAAATAAAATAAATTTTTAAAAAAAGACTATCATTCTTCCATTGAAATGCCTTTGTGCTCCTGTTAAAAATAAAGTGGGCATATTTGTATCAGTCTCTTTCTGGGTTCTATGTGTTTATCCCTCCACCAATACTACACAGACTTGATGTGATCTTGTGATTTTTCTTCTTTAGTCTGTTAATATTATGGTGGATTACACTGATTGATTTTTGATTATTGAACCTGCCTTGTGCCCCGGGATCAACTCCACTTGGTTAGTTATGGTCAGGATAATTCATTTTATATGTTGCTAAATTCTGTTTGGTAATTTTTTGAAAAAGACACACACACACACACACACACACACACACACACACACACACACATTGCTAGCTTCATAAAATAAAACCCAAAGTACTTTCTTTCCTGTTTTCTGAAAGAGAGTGTATATAATTGTTTTTTTTTTAAATGTTTGATAAAATTCTATAATCAAATCAGCTAGGCTTAGAGATTTTTTTTTGGCCATTTTGAAATTATGGATTAAATATCCTTAAAAGATAGGCTATTCAAATGATTTATTTCATATTGGGAAGTAATAGTAGTTAATGCTTTTCTGGGAATTGTTTGATTTTTTTGGTAAGCTGTCAAATTTATGTATGTAGAATTATTTGTTGTGTTTTCTTATTACCATTTTGATGTCTGCTATGTCTGTAATATTTCCTTTTTTATTCCTAATATTGGTCATTTCTGTCTATTGTTTTATTTCTTTGACAGCCCTGCTAGTGATTTATCAGCTTTTCATTAGCTTTTCAAAGAATCTGTTGTTTCATTAATTTTCTCTATTATTTTCTATTTTTAATGTCATTGATTTCAGCTCTCATCTCTATATATTTGTTGGTTTGCTTTGGGTTTATTTTGCTCTTTTCCAGGTTCTTTATGTTAGAGCTTAGATAATTAATTTGAGGCTTTTTTTCTTCTTTTTTCTAGGATATGCATTTAGTGTTATAAATTTCTCTCTTAACATTGCTTTACCTTTGCTACACAACCTTTGATGTTCTATTTTCCTTTTCATGTTAAGTATATTTTTAAAATTTTGCCTGAGACTTCCTCTTTGACCTATGTGGATTGTGTAGATGGGCATGTATTGTTTTGTTACAAGTGTTGGTAGATTTTCCTGTTGTCTTTCTATTATTGTTCCTAGTGTGATGCCATTGTAGTCAGAGAACATGTTATGATTTCAGTTCTTTTATATTTTTGAGGTCTTATTTATGGCCAAGATATGATCTGTCTTGGTATACGTTGATTGGCACTTAAAGAAGAGGTGTACTCAACTCGTGTTATGTAGATTTTTGTGTCAGCTTGGGCTATCATAAAATACTATAGACTGGGTAGATTAAAGAATAAGAATTTATTTTTTATAGTTCTGAAGGCTAGAAAGTCCAAGAGCAAGACCAAGTGCCACCCAATTTGATTCTCTGGTGAGGACTGTCTTCCTGGTTTACAGATAGTTACCTTCTTACTATGGCTTCTCATGGCAGAGAGGGAGAGAGAAAGGAAAATCTCTGGTATCTCTTCTTATACGGATGCTAATGCCATCGTGAAGGCCACATCCTCATGACCTAATATAAACCAGATTACCTTCTAAAGGCCTCATCTCCAAATATATAAAAGTGAAGGTTGGGGCTTCAATGTATGTGTATTTGGGGGGACATAATTTGGTCCATAGCAATAAGGTTTTAAAAATATTGATTAGATTCTGCTGGCTAAAGGTTCTTCTCTATCTTTGCTGTTTATGTCTAGTTGTTCTACTAATTGTTGAGAGAGGAGTGTTGAGTCCCCAACTATATTTGTGGTTTTGTCTGTATGTCCTTTTAGTTCTGTCAATTTTGTTCATGTATTGTGCAGCTCATTTATTTGATGCATGCACATTTAAGATTGCTATGTCTTCTTGTTGAATTAACCATTTAATTATTATATAATATCCCTCTCTGTCTCCAGTAATTTTATTTGTTCTGCTGTTTACTTTATCTGATTTTAATAGTCACTCTTGCTTTTTCTTTTTTTCGTTTGGTCACTCTTGCTTTTATATTAATGTTTGCGTGATATTTCTCTTTTTAGCCTTTTAATTTCAATCTGCCTATATTGTTACAATTCAGTTGAGTTTCTTGTGGATGATACATAATTGGGTCATGGTTATTTTTGGTTTTTGTTATTTTTAAAAAGATATTATTTATTTATTTGAGAGAGAGCCAAAGCAAGCATAAGCGGAGGTGGGGGAGGAACAGGTGGAGAGGGAGAAGCAGACTTCCTCCTGAGCAGGGAGCCCAAAGTGGGCCTGAACTGAAGGCAGATGCTTCACCAACTGAACCACCCAGGCACCCACCCCGGATCATATTTTTAAATCAACTCTGCCAATCTTTCTTTTAATTGATATAGTTACATCTTATTGATGTGTTTGGGGTTAAGTCTGCCATTTTATTTCTGTTTTGTGTTTATTCTCTCTGTTTTTCATTTCTCTGTTTTTCTTCTACCTTCCTGTTAAGTTCTTGAACATTTTAGAGAATTCCATTTTGATTTATGTATATTGGATTTAAATGTATCTTTTTGTGTAGCTTTTTAGTGGTTGCTGTAGGTATTACATTATTGATATACAACAGGTCAAGCTTATTGATGTCATCATTGTACCAGTTGGAGGGAAATAGAGAATTACTTTTGCCCATCTATAATATAAAAAGTATTTCCTCTCCAATATGTTTACAACCACAGTTTCACAACTTTTGCTGTAATTATTACACATAATTTATAAAATGTAAGAGGAGAAGAAAAGCCTCTTATATTTACCCATATTTTGCTTACCATATTCTTCCTTTTTGATTGTTCCAAGGTTGTTGTTTTCTTTCCCTCTTTCTATCATTTCCTTTCTATTTTGAGAACTTATTTTAGTCACACTTTTAGAGTAGATCTGCTGGTGACAGATCTCTTATTTTTCTTCTTTCTGAGGATGTCTTGCTCAGATAGATAAATTAATAGATAAACGAATGTATTTACCCATATAAGATTCTGAGTTGACAGTTCTTTCAGTGCTTGAAAACTTTCATGACACATCCTTTTCGCCTTCATGGTTTCTGATAAGTCACCGTTATTCAGTTGTTTTTCCTCCTATAGGTCAGGTGTTTTTCTCTGGCTACTTTCAAGATATTTTTTTTATAAGACTTTAAATTTTTAAGTAATCTCCACACCCAACCTGGGGCTCGAACTCAGAACCCTGAGATCAAGAGTTGTTCACTCCACCCACTGAGCCAACCAGGCGCCCCTTTTTAATATTTTTAATTTGTATTAGTTTTCAAGACTTATGGTGGGTCCTAGCATGGACATTTTTATTTTATTCTGTTTGAGTTAGCTGCTTGAATCTGTAGCTTTTTTCTTTAGCTAATTGGGAAGTTTTCTGCCATTATTTCAGGTACTTCTTTTAGCCCTTCCCTTTCTCCCCTCCCCTTCAGAGAGTTCAATGATATGAATGTTAGATGTCCCACAGGTCCCTGAGGCTCTCTTCATTTTCTTTCTTTCTTTTTAAAGTCTATTTTCTTTCTTTTGCTTTGTTTTATCTTCTAATTTAGTTATTTTTTCTTTCTTTTCCTTTCTGCCATCAATCCTGTCTATTGAGCTTTTTGCTTTGATTATTGTATTTTTCAATTCTAATACTGAATTGAAATTGCTGAGACTGTTTCTTAGCTGAGGCTTTCTATCTTTTCATATGTTTCACTCATATTTATAATTGCTCAATGAAGCATTTTTTTGTCATGACTGCTTTAAAATTTTGTCCCATAATTCTAACATCTTTTTCATCTCAGTGTTAGGATTTATTGATTATCTTTTTTATTCAGTTTGAGTTCTTTCTGTTTTTGGATATGATGAGTGATTTTTTTTTATTGAAATATAGACATTTGGGTATTATAAGACTCTGAATCTTTTTTTTAACTTTTTACTTTAACTGTATTTTATTGATACCACTCTGGTAGTGGCAGGGGACAGGAGCATCACTATATTATTGCCAGGTTTTTTGTTGACACCCAAGATGGACATTCTTTGTTACTTCTGGGTCTGGATGGGATGTATAGTTCCCCAATAGGCTTCCACTGATAACCTGCCTAGCTGGAAAGGATACGAACACTTCATTACTTATTCCCAGTTGGCCTCTACTTACATGATAAAGAAAGGGTGTAGTCTCCTTACAACTGGGAATTGGTGAAAGTCATGACTCTCCAGTGGACCTCCTCTGATGCCATCCCAGCAGGTCAAGGAGGTTCATTTCATTACTGATGGGTAGGAGTGGAAATCTAGGCTCTCTGTATAATCTTCACGATATGAGGAGGGAAGGCTTCTTAATACCTGTTGGGGATAAAAAGTTTTGGCTTCCTCCTTGGACTTTTGTGACACCATCAGAGCTGGGAGGGTTGGTTAATGGGTATGATTCTTCATTATAGACTTAGAATGTAGAAGTCGGGTTTCCACTCAGCCTTTATAGGACTGGGTGGGGCTAAGTCTACAATTTTTTTCTGAATTGTTATTGTCTAAGAGTTTTTGCTAGGCTGCTCTTTTTCTGATCCTTTGGCTAAAGAGAGCAGGCTTTTGTTGGGGCTTTTTGTGTATGCACCTACTGGCATTCCTAGTTGTTGGCTTCTTTAAGTCCGTTATATATGAGGCAAAAAGTGTTGTTCCTAGAATCTTGAGGTTCTTAGCCAGTCTGCCTTATTTCCATTTTCTGAGCCTTTTTATGTTTGCTTGAAAAGTGTCCAAGGTTTTTAGTTGTATTTAGTGAGAGGGATTAGGGAAAATTATGTCTACTCCACCTTTCCATCCACGTATTTCAAAATACCTTTCCCACCTTTTCCCATTCTTTCAAAATAAATTTCCCTATTCTGTAATTAAAGTAGTGCTTACTTGAGAACATTTCATGTAAACAACCCATAGGAAATGGGGATCATTATGACATGATTAGCTTAGGACAGTCGTTCTCAATTTAAAACACATTGAAGCACCCAGAGGGATTTTATTTTTATTTTTTTAAAGATTTTATTTATTTATTTGACAGAGAGAGAGATCACAAGCAGGCAGAGAGGCAGGCAGAGAGAGGGGGAAGCAGGATCCCCGCTCAGCAGAGAGCCCAGTGCAGGCCTCAATCCCAGGACCGTGGGATCATGACCTGAGCCGAAGGCAGAGGCTTAACCCACTGAGCCACCCAGGCACCCAACACTTAGAGGGCTTTTAAACACTGATTGTTGGATTCCACTCCCAGAGAGGAGTGAGAACTGACATTTCTAATAAGTTCCCAGAGAATGCTACTGCTCTGGGGATCATACTTTTGTAATTACTGCTTTAAACAAATGCTTAGATGATGATAGACCATTATTTTCAAAAGATATTAATGGCATATATTGTTGCTTTAAGTAAAAATAAAAAAATTACAATAAGTGCAACAAACTAGATATTTGATCTAAAATATTTAAAGGTTAACATTTATAAATGACAGTGTCACCTCTTTCAATTTTTCTTTTTTTTTTTGCTTTTATTTTAAAGACTATTTGTTAGAGAGAGAGAGAGAGAGAGCTTACAAGCAGGGAGAGCAGCAGGCAGAGGGAGAAGCAGACCTCCCACTGAGCCAGGAGCCAGATGCGGGTCCATCCCAGGACCATGAGATCATAACCTGAGCCAAAGGCAGATGCTTAACTGAGCCACCCAGGATCCCAACAGTGTATATATTATGAAATGACCACCACGATAAGTCAGGTGATGGGTAACATCCATCACCATACATACTTGTAATTTTTTTTCTTGTGATAAGAATTTTTAAGATTTACTCTCCTAGCAACTTTCAAATATGCAATACAGTAGTATTAAGTATAGTCACCATGCTTACATTACAGTCCCATGAGTAATTTATTTTATAATTGGAAGTTTGTACCTTCTGACCTCTCCACCCATTTCACCTCACCCAGTACTCCTCCGCTGGCAAACTTCAGTCTGTTCTCTGAATTCATGAGCTTTTGGTTTTTTGTTTTTTTAAATTTACTTTTTAAAATTTAGATTCTACGTTTAATGAGATAATATGGTATTTGTCTTTCTCTGTCTCTATTTCACTTGGCAGAATGCCCTCAGGTTCATCCATGTTGTCACAGGTGGCAAGATTTCATTCTTTTTAATGGCTGAATAATACTCCCTTGAATACATAACCATAATTTCTTTATCCATTCATCCATCGATGGACAGCTATGTCGTTTCCATATCTTGGCTATTGTAAATAATGCTACAGTGAACATGAGGGTGTGATATCTTTTTGAGCTACTGTTTTTGTTTGCTTCAGATAAGTCCCTAGGTGTGGGATTGCTGGATCATAGGGTAGGTCAATTTTCAATTCTTTGAGGAAACTTCATACTGTTTTTCATAGTAGTTGTACTCCACCAAACAAGGGTTTCCTTTTCTCTCTATCCTCACCAACACTTGTTATTTCTTGTCTTTTGGATTCAGAAATACTTAATTTTTTGACATGAAATCTAATTTAACAATCTTTTACAATATGTTCTTTTTTTTAAAGTTTATCTTATTTATTTTATTTAATTTTTTTAATTTATTTTTTTATTAAGCATTTTTATTTAAACATATAATGTAACCCCACCACCCTCTCCCAACCCCTCTCCCCCACCACCCCCCTCAGTTTGTTTTATGACATTAAGAGTCTGTTTTGGTTTGTCTCCCTCCCGATCCCATCTTGTTTCATTTTTTCTTTTCCTACCCCCTTAACCCCCACCCCCGTTGCATTTCC
>RCUC01154071.1:0-31361 GCA_003697995.1 Taxidea taxus jeffersonii | reverse complement strand
TTTTTCTTTGTCGCTAAGACTTGTAAATTTTACTATTAGATGGCGGGGTGTGGGTCGATTCCTATTGATTTTGAGAGGTGTTCTCTGGGCCTCCTGGATTTTGATGCTTGTTCCCCTTGCTATATTAGGGAAATTCTCTACAATAATCCTCTCCAGTATACCTTCTGCTCCTATTTCTCTTTCTTCTTCTTCTGGAATCCCAATTATTCTAATGTTGTTTCGTCTTATGGCATCACTTATCTCTCGAATTCTCCCCTCGTGGTCCAGTAGTTGATTGTCTCTCTTTTGGTCTGCTTCATTATTCCCTGCCATTTGGTCTTCTATATCACTAATTCTGTCTTCTGCCTCATTTAGCAGTAAGAGCCTCCATTTTTGATTGCACCTCATTAATAGCTTTTTTTATTTCAACTTGATTAGACTTTATTTCTTTTATTTCTCCAGAAAGGGTTTTTATTTCTCCTGACAGGGTTTCTCTAATATCTTCCATGCCTTTTTCGAGCCCGGCTAGAACCTTGAGAATCGTCATCCTGAATTCCAGATCTGACATATTACCAATGTCTGTATTGATTAGGTCTCTAGCCTTCGGTCCTGTCTCCTGCTCTTTTTTTTGTGGTGAGTTTTTCCACCTTGTCATTTTGTCCAGATAAGAATCCGCTGTTCTCCTTGTTAAGTGAACTTGGTCTTGGCTTTATTTCTTTGATCTTCTGGGGGAGGGGCCTGTTGTAGTGATTCTCAGGTGTCTCTGCCCCAGGCGGTATTGCACCGCCCTTACCAGGGGCCGGGCTAAGTCATCCTCTCAGGTTTGCTTTCCGGAGCTTTTGTTCCCTGAACGTGCTTTCTGTAGAGTTCTGGAGGACGGGAATGACAATGGCGGCCTCCCAATCTCCGGTTCAGAGGAGCCGAGAGCTAGGGGCCCCAGTCTTCAGTGCGCCTTCAGAGAAAAGTGTTTAATCCCTCCAGTCTCCCTAGCCCACGTTTGCGCCGGAGAGTGCGCGCGCGCGTCCGCCCGCCGACACTGCGCGCACCCGCAGACCGCGCGCGCCCTTAGACCGCGCTCAGAGAAAATCGTGTGTAAGCAGTCCCGTCTCACTGGCTTCTGGGAGTGCTCCGAGCTCACCCAGCCTGTAACCAAGCGTCTCTGTCTCTGGCAGAGTCCCACCTGGAGTCTCCGGACCCCGTAGATCCCTGAGCTCTCCCGGGTCGGAGTCTCCCCGGATCTTGTGGGGACCCCTCGCACAGAGCACCGGCCCGTGTCACAGACCACTAGGAAACCTCGGTTCTGTCTCCACAGCCGACTTCCCCGCTCTAATACCTGTGAGCTCTGCGACACTCAGACACCCCCGATCCTTCTGTGACCCCGTGGGACCTGAGTCCACGTTGTCCCCGTGAGGTCTTCACCCCAGTTTAGCCTCTGGAGTGATGTCCCTCCGTGGAGCCGACTTTTAAAAGTTCTGATTTTGTGCTCCGCCGCTTGCCGGGAGCCGGCCCCTCCCTCTGGGGTCTATCTTCCCATCGCGTTGGATTCACTTCTCCGCTGGTCCTACCTTTCAGAAAGTGGTCGATTTTCTGTTCCTAGAATTGTTGTTTTTCTTCTCTTCGATCTCCTGTTGGATTTGTAGGTGTTCGGAATGGTTTGATAGGCTATCTAGCTGATCTCCTGCTGGCTGATGTCGTCTCAGCCTCCTACTTCTCCGCCATCTTGACTCCTCCCCCCGGGGACACTTCTTTTGACTGTTTACCTAAACCCTAAACTAGAGCCAGCTCACACCGTCTATACTTTTTTCCCCTTTGGTGTGCATTGAATAAGCACCACTGCTTATTGGTAATAAACATGGCCTCCAGAAGTAGACAGACCTGCATTCTAATCCTGATACATAATACCAGCTTTGTAACCTTGGGCACATTAAACCTGTTTCCTCATCTGGACAGCGTGAATGAATAATAGTACCTGCATTGCAGGTTATATGCATAATTAAAATCATGTGTAGTATACATAAAGCAAGATGTTTGGTATACCTGGTAATTCTTTCATAAGTGACAGTAATTTTATCCAGGACAGTCCATTCCTCACTTAACTTTAATCATATCATACCAGCTGCTAGACAGGAGAAAGTGAATGGCCTCCATCTAATTTTATGATTTCTCTATTTAATTTTTCTGCTAAAGAGTTCACTTCAAGTCCTTTGAAAGGATATGAGGAGTTCTATACTATTGCAGCCTCATTATTCAATTTTCTTCTCATATGTCTTTGATGCCAACACATACACATGAAATCTGAACAGAGTTGGGCTTTGTGGTCAATACTATTTCTCTTAAAAATGTTTATGCCTATTGGAAAACTTGTTTTTAGTTCATGTGGTCACTATTGTGAAAGCTTTTGAGTTACAACTTAACATTAAAAATAGCGCTTAGGGAAAAATAAAATGAAATAAACGTTTTACACAATGTCCTTAATGGAGGATACCTAGTTAACCTTGCATTCTATGAGGAGATGATGTTTCTGGAAACAACTCAGTGCTCTCAGGGGGCAGATACCCAGAATATTATCCTACTGCCACTGCAGAGGAGGAGAAGAAAAAAAAAATGACTGATGGTTCCCTGGGGCGATTCAATGATACTCTGCACTGCCAGAAATAGGACACACAAGGGACAGTGACATGGTGAATATCTGAGACGTGCTATTTATTCCTGTGCTATGGAAAGAGAGAAGAAGGAATGTCTCTATTTGGATCTCTAGGTCATACCATTGCCAGTTGCTGCAATCAGGGTTATCAAGCAATGTGCTACCTCAGAATTCCACACTAGTGAGCCCAAACAAACATTTATTTATTCAGCAAATATCTACTGATTGCCACCATCGTGCCAGCTACCAAGGATATACTGACAAGCAAGGCAAACAGAATCCCTGCCCTCAAGGATGTTATCTATCAAAAGACAGGAAAATGAAAAGGAAAGTTGCTATAAACTCATTAAGGGAAGCACTGACTTAGAGAGGGGAGTTGAGATTGGGACATGAATTCATCACATCTCTCATTTTCTTTTTTCTGCACTCTCACTCACTCCTCTCCCAATGATGGAATGCCTAAGTGAATGTTGAGTTGTAAGGAGGAAACAGGATGTTCAATCTTTCTGGTTTCTCTTTTAAATGAAGAGCCTTGAGGGATTGTGCACCATAATCTTCAGTTCCCCCAAGAAGCTAGTTGAGTAGAGGAACTTTGCCTTGTAGCAGCAAATCAAAAATGGTGAAGAGTTGGTTTAACTCAGGCTTCAGCATCAGAGCTAAACCACATTCTCCAGTCACCTTTATGGAACTAAAACTGAGCTGGTATTTTGCATTCAACCATCTGTCAAGAGATTAATTTCTTAATAGATTCTAAACTCAGAAGAAAAAATAAACGTGTTTTTTATCAGTGTACCTTACACTCCATTATCTTGGTGCCTTTTCCAAATATCTTAGAAGTAGATACAAAAAACTGGCATTTAAGAACCAAACTATTCCATTGGTTAGAGAGAGTAAGGATTTTGGCTTAAACTGAAGAAGCACTGAAAATTAGCAGTGCTTTAGTAAGCTTAGATATTTGGAGTCTTTGTCTTTGATTATTGAGGATGGTGACATGAACTATTATAATAACCAGGACTATGCATAATAATAATGGAAAATTAAAATTTGAAAAGATCAAAATGAATTAAAGAACATGATAGTTGTATTATTCCTGAGTCGACAAGGGTGATAAAATACAAAGAATGGAAAAAGAGAGTTGCATTTTTACTTCTGGGGTTACTTCTCTAAGAGAGCCAGGAAAACGCAGTGTATTAAGGAGCAGATGGCAGGTATCTCGGTGCTCCCTAGACCCACATGGCTCAGGCTTTGGGAACATTAGATAGCATTTACAATGCAAGAGACAGCATCATGATTTTCCAGCATAAATAAATATGGAGAATATGGAGGTTTCAAGTGTCAAAAAACTTGTATCAAAAGAACCCAGTGGAAGTAACCACTATTACGTAAGACTAAAGTGCTTACTCACAAGAAAAGGGTGGAGTGTATGTCTCTAAACCAGATACACAACACAGCCCTGGACAGCAGGAATTCTGAAGGGAAAAGCAGAAGTAAAAGATGTTGCACATGCCAGGGGGGAAGAAAGGTATGTCTAATAAAATCTGGTGACTGAAGTGGGGCACCTGGGTGGCTCAGTGGGTTAAGCCTCTGCCTTCGGCTCAGGTCATGATCTCAGGGTTCTGGGATTGAGCCCCGCATTTGGCTCTCTGCTCAGCAGGGAGCCTGCTTCCCCTTCTCTCTCTGCCTGCCTCTCTGATCTCTCTCTGTCAAATAAATAAATAAATAAATAAAAACCTTAAAAAAAAAAATTTGGTGACTGAAGCTGCCATTTATGCTTAGCTCTAATGTCTTTGAAATGGGGCAGGGATGTCTCAAATACTGTTCTTGAAGAGCTGAGATAGTACATAGGTGGATCCTTCCTCCCTACAAATGGCAAACATGGTGCTGCAAATAAGTTTATGGGAGTTTTTCTCACAAAAATTTAATTGCACACGCTGTAGCCTTCAGATAACTGATACAAATTAACAGGCATGTTATTCTGTTTTCTATATAATAGAAAACCCAGAAATGAACCCACAACTATATGGGCAGTTAATCTTTGACAAAGCATAAAAGAACATCCAATGGATAAAAGATAGTCTCTTCAACAATTGGTGTTTAGAAAACTGGACAGCAACATGTAAATGCCTGAAACTGGATCACTTTCTTACACCATACACTAAATTAAACTAAAAATGGATTAAAGACTTAAATATGAAACCTGAAACCATAAAAATCCTAGAGGAGAACATAAGCAGTAACCTCTTTGACATAGCCATAGCAACTTCTTAAAAGATATGTCTCCTGAGGCAAGAGAAACAAAAGCAAAAAATAAACCATTGGGACTTTATCAAAATGAAAACCTTCTGCTCAGTGAAAGAAACAATCAACAAAACTAAAAGGAAATCTGTAGAACAAGAGAAGATATTTCAAATGGCATATCTGATAAATGTTTATATCCAAAATGTATAAAGAACTTCTACAACTCAACACCCAAAAACTGAATAATCCAATTAAAAAATGGGCAGAAGACATGAATAGACATTTTTCCAAAGAAGACGTACTGATGGCCAATAGACAAGTAAAAAGATGCTCAACATCACTAATCATTAGGGAAATGCAAATCAAAACTACAATGAGACACTACCTCACACCTACCGGAATGGCTAAAATCAACAGCACAAGAAAGAACAGGTATTGGTAAGGATGTGGAGAAAGGAAAACCCTCTTGTGCTGTTGGTAGGAATGCAAACCAGGGTTTTCCTCAAAAAGTTAAAAATAGAACTATCCTATAATCCAGCAATTGCATTGCTAGGTATTTACCTGAAGAACACAAAAATACTAATTCAAAGGGAAATATGCAGGCTGATGTTTATTACTGCATTACCTACAGTAGCCAAATTATGGAAAGAGTCCAAATGTTCATTGACTGATGAACAGATAAAGAAGATGTGATATATACATACAATGGAATATTACTCAGCCATAAAAAGAATAAAATCTTATCATTTGTAATGATATGGATGGAGCTAAAGAATATTATGCTAAGAGAAATAAGTCATCAGAGAAAGACAAATAGACAAATACATATGATTTTACTCATGTGTAATTTAAAAAACAAAACAAGCAAAGGGAAATAAAAAGTGAGAGAGAGAGAGAGGCAAACCAAGAAACAGACTGTTAACTATACAGAACAAACAGGGTCACTGGAGGGGAGGTGGGAGAAGGGGCTGGGTTAAATAGGTGATGGGTATTAAGGAGGGCACTTGTTGCAATGAGCACTGGGTGTTTATGTAAGTGATGAATCACTAAATTCTACTCCTGAAACTAATATTACACTCTATGTTAACTAACTAGAATTTAAGTAAAAATTTGAAACATAAAAACAAATTTAAAAAGATTTTTAAAAAGGAGTATACTTGTGATGAGCATCAGGTGTGGTATGGAAGTGTTGAATCACTATATTGTACAACTGAAACTAATATTACACTGTATGTTAATTAAGTGGAATATAAATAAAAAGTTAAAAAATAGGCATCCTCTAAAAAAATAGGCAAAACTCTAAAATCCAGATTTCCCAAAACTTTCCTCTTTCCCTCAGCCACTAGTTTGACTCATCAGTTTTGGAGAAGGAACTGAGTTCATTCCTGTTTCTCTCTCTTTTGGGAGTGACATGCTAGCCTGCTCTTCATAATGCCTACAACTTGGAGGACTAAGTCCAATTCAGGGAGAGTTGTGGAAGTCCATCTGGCTGTAAATTTATAATCATATTCTTAAGTCAATTTTTCTTTCTCTCAATTTTTTCCTACACCTTATTTCTCATTGGCTACTAACTCAAGAGACTAAGGCATGTTTTTTATTTATTGTCTCCACCATAACCTTAGCAAGAGTAAGACTGTGCATATTGGCTTTCCAGGTGAATCTTTCAAAGATTTGAACAAATATAAGTTGCTGGGATAGGCAAAGAAATAATATTGATGGTGGTGGTGGGAACACAGGTTTTCTAGGCCAAAGGGAATAACTGTGCAAAGGCATGGCACTGAGAGAGCAAATCATATATTTAATGATTTAACAAATCATATATTTAAACCCAATATAATTGGAGCAAAAAAAAAAAAGTAGAAGATGAACAGATCTGTACAGGAGAGCTTGTTTAGAGCTCGAATATGGAGTTGAGATATTTGTCCTAAGATAGGTTTGCCAGATTAAGCAAATACAAATATAAGACTTCAGTTTAATTTAAATTTCAGATTGAAAAAAGCAAATAATTTTTAGTACAAATATGTCCCATGTTATATTTGCAATATATGTGGTATACTTTGACTAAAATTTATTCATTATTTATCAAAATTCAAATTTCACTAAATGTTCTGTATTTTATCTTACAACTCTATTCTAAGGGAAATAACAAATCACTATAGCCTTGAAAACATTGAATTGATATGATCAGAAATCAAACAGAAAGAAAACCAGTCATGCAGCAAAAGGCAAAAATCTCTTTCCAAATAAATGTTCTCAACCTTCTTTAGAGCCCCTTTCAACATGGCCTTACCATAAAACCAATAATTATGAGAATCTGCTATATCCTGTGACTGATAATAATTGTAAATATAGCCTGATGAAGATAAATTACAGTCTCAGTAATATGGCAAATGAGGTTGACTTCTGCCAAAATAAGAAATTTGGCTTCTACTCTTAGCATTCATGCTCTGAGGAGAAAAAGCAGAACACAAAAGTGACCAATAAACACAGCAATTTCACTTGCAAAACTAAGCTCACTCATTTTGCTTCCATTTAAATCTAGATTTCACAACTCCCTAATCCTCTACAAAGCATGTGATTATTGTGCCTGACGTTTTCAGAATGCAATAACTTCTGCTGAGTTCATGGCTACCTCAGTCTGATTCATAGTGAGGTGTTTTAAATGGACTAACACTACAATTACTAAAACATGATTCATTAAAGAAATAATAGCATTTCATGCTACCTGCAGAAGAAATGGGCATATTGCCAGTTAGCAGAAACTATTCTCCCAATTTAATATCCATTTTCCAAAGCACAAATTCTCATTTTTAATTATGACTTCATGTGTTTCCTAAGTATCTCTGTGCCCCTGCTTTGTAACCTCTCCCCTAGGAGTTCTCTCATATAGCCATTGTTAGAGTTCTAATTGCAACTCCCTGGAACAGAGTAATGGTCAGATTGGAATGAGTTATTCTCACCTACCGATCGGTCAATTTATGAGCTTGCAACTGTGTGAGTACACGCATCACCAGGAAACCAGAATCTCCATAGGAGGTCAATAACCATAAGCAGTAGGAGTGGTGTTAAAATGGAAGGGAAAAGAAAAGGCTGAAGATAAAGTTTGAGAAAGCATTTGACATTTTTTTTTTTTTTACAAGGGAAGGAAGGCAGATGTAATACATGGTAGGTATTTTGAAACATCATCCTAACAAAAAATTTAACACATGCTATTGCTGATATTCAGTATGTCCATACAGTCCTAGTCTCAGTATTACAAAAATGAAACTAAAGTATAAGAAATTCAAGCCTGAATAAGTGGATGGAATTAATACCTTTTTGACCAAGCCAAGACCATCCTAAGTGACAGAGAGTTCAGTAAATAAATATAAACTCTGGTTAACATTTGATGAATGCTTACCATGTGCCAGGAATCATTATCAACACTTTAATGATTATCTATTTAATATTCACTACAATCTGACAAGGTAGGTATTATTATCTTTACCATTAAATAAATGATAGAATTGAAACAGAAATCACAAGTTATAAGCCAAGGACACAAACCTCAGAGTGACAGACCAAAGATTCAATCTAGGCTATCGACTCTAAAGCTATACTTTTAACCACTATAATACTCTGATTGTAGAGATAGAGCATCTTTAATAATGGATAACACTTATATGGCCTACAAAATATAAATGTAGTTACATTGGGTTGTTTTCCCTTGGGAAGATGTTAAAATCTAACAGTTTTCTCAGTTTCCCTTTGCTGTTCCTTGATTCTAAGTAACTTTACAAGAATTTTGATACAGAAAGAAAAATATGTGGTTATGAATTAAACCTGTGAATTAAATGAAAGCAACAATTAGATGTGTTCTTTGATTTAATTTATATCCATTCATTTTTTTTTTCATTAAGACATTAATGAACATTGCATGTTGGGTGAGGTGCATTCAATTTGATTATTGAGACATCATTCCTAATCAGAAGCACAGCCTACAGAATTATATAGGCTTCCAAAGAAACAATTAGAATGGCAATTGTACTGAGAGTAAAAGCTACCCAGTTGCATTCTAGGTCTTTTAATGCTCTGGAGAATATGTAACTCAGTGTCCCAAAGACTCTGTCTTACTCTTTCTCCTACCTGTTTAATCAGGACCATCCTGACTCTTGCAAAATATCCCTAAGGATTTCTAGAAATACCCAGTAGGTGCTTCCTCTGGTATATGAACTGATCCATTAGCTCAGAGACTTTATAGTAGACACACTGATTAGAAGAGCCCCAGGGGGTAAGGAAAGATAATGTCCTGTTCTCATAAAATGGCTTATGGGAACTTTAGTATGGCCATTGTTGATGGTGGCTCAAGCCACTCCTTTCCCCTATATCACAGTGTAAGCATATTGCCCTTGATCTAATTTTGAGTTACATTTAGTTAATACTGTATTCTGTAGTAGAGCCCAGGGGTACACAAGTTCTCACAGAGTCTCAGGTGTAATTCTCCTCTTTCTAAAAAAGCCAACAACTTATTCAAAGGATTAGGCAGGGACATATGCTCTGTTGTTTTCCTATTTTTATTTCTATCTCTCAAGATTTTGAAGCAAACAGATAAAACACAAAACAAAATCTTCCTTGTCCTTTAACCAAAAAATATAAAAAATCTTATGCAAAATACTTGTGCAAATTGTCTCCACCAGCTCACTAATAATGTGTACAGCCTGACTTCATTTAGACTCACAGGAAATCCTGCTACACATAGAACATGGAAAATGCCATAATAGAGACAGGAACAAAGTAATTGAGGAGCACAGGGGATCACTGTGCCTAGGAATTCTGGACATCTTTATTTAAGCAGGGGCACTTAGGCTTGATATTGAAAAATGACCAGACTTTTGTTTTCAACAAAGAAACATTACATCTTGTTGGGCAGTGGAAATTAGAAATACAAAAGTTTGGATGCACAAAAAAGAGCTTGGAGTTCTTGCATGAGTAGGGAGTGTAATGTGTTTGGAGCATAAATTGTGTGTTAGTGTGTGTATGTGGGAAATCAGTGTGAGGCAGTGAGACTATAAAGAAAGGATGGAACCAAATTCAGAGTGGTCACAGTTCTGGGAAACTTTCGGCCAAAAATTTCTAAGTGGTTCTCAGTGTAGAGAAGGGAAAAAATATTTTCCCCTTTTACTCATCTTAGGTTCATTGGTTGGGGTCCTATAAATTAGACTAACAAAAGACATATTGTAAAGAGAAAAAGAAAACCCAGAAGTTTGTTAGCATGTGTATCACATACATACCCATGGGAGCACTGAGATGAGTAACTCACAGGGGTGGTTAGAACTTAAGCTTTATATAACATCTTAACAAAATGATAATAAATTTCAGAGAAGGACAAGACAAAGAAGGACTTGTAGCTTCCAGGGGCAGCAAAGATGGAAAGACAAATATATGGGCAAACCAGTGGTAGATAAAAGCTAGTTTAACTCAAATTTGTTATGCTAATTCCTTTGGTGCCTTCTATGGGCTGATAAGGGTTTAGAGTTGTTTCCAATGATCAACTTTTGTCCTTTTTGGTAGAAGGGGGGAAAAGGGGACATCTCTACAATTTCTGCCCTACCTTTAGGCAAATGGGGGGGGGCAGAGAACTTTCCTTGTATCTGCTTCTTTCAATTGATTTTAGCTCAAAATAATCCTTATGCCAAAGTGGCTTATTTTGAGATAGCATATTCTGCTATCCTTCATCAATAAAGTTAGGGTTCCATTTTTTCCTAATTTGTCACATACTCTTTAATTTCATTTAGGGAGAAGGAAAAAATATTAAAAAGAATGTACACTAAAGATATACAATAAATTCCAACATTTGTAGTTGACAAAGATATTAGGGAAAACTGAACAATGTAATACAGCCTGAACATTTTGTGTTAAGCTGAATATTTTTACAGTTCTAAACATAATGATCTCATAATTTGCTTTAGTCAGACTTAATGTCTATTACTTTTTTTTTTTTAGCTTGAAATAGTGGTCTATGATCCCACAACAATTGTAGCAATTAGCATTTAGGTCACTATTTGAAGATGGTTCTCACCTAGTTCCCTGATTTGCATTGGGAGAGCATATCACTAAATCTTGCAGCCCTCTCCCTTACTTTTCCCAGCAGAAGTTGGTAGGAAAGAGCATTTATCTGGTGGAGCTTACCTAATCAAACCAAGAAGTTGGTAAGAAAGAGCATATACCTTGTGGAGTTCACCTAATCAAAAATCCTAAACATGGTGGATCCCTTCTCTTTATACCCTCTTTCCAGGCCAGGAAGTTGCTGGTGAAGAATAAGGGAATTTTCTGCAAACTGTAGTTTCTCTGTTGTCTATTCAAAGGTCCAGAGTAGGATGTAGAAAGATTAGAAATTCCATTGTTACCACATGTCTATGGCATATCCTCCAAGCCATCATCTTCTCGTGCTGCTATTTTCATTTCTATCTGCCTAGCTGTTTAGTTGTTCTCTGGATTGGGTCAAATCAAAAGTAAGAGAAAATAAATATTATTTTTTAAAGACTTATTTATTTTAGACAGAGAGCGAGTGGGGGGGCAGAATAAGAGGTGGAGAGAGAATCTCAAGTAGACTCACCACTGGGCACAGAGTCCCCACACAGGACTTGATCTCATGACCCTGTGATCATGACCTGAGCCCAAATTAAGAGTCAGACACTTAATCAAATGAGCCACACAAGCGCCCCAGAAAATAAATGTTATTGATTGCCTTGTAAAAAATATTCCTACATTTAATTGACTGGATTCACTGATGGTATCATATTAACATTACTTTATATTTTATAGCAGTCACTATTGCTCAAATTATTCTCACATACATTTCCTCATTTCCTCTTCACAATAATCCCATGGAGTTGATAGTGCAAAGGCATCATTCTTATTTTACAAATACCCCAAGTGGCTTGCACAGCTTAGTCAGCTCTCTGCATTTTGTCATCCAGAGAAATTCACTTGTGTCCTGGATTCACAGTCCATTAATAGTAGTGAAACAGCAGTATTATAGCATCGGAGTTGTGAGGGCATTAGTATGAAAAAAGATGCTTTCACATATTTGCTCTGGTCTTTACCAGTTATGATTAGATGAGTTACTTAACCTCTTTGGCTCAATCTCCTATTCTGTAAAAGAAAGATAACAGCTCCTATCTCAGAGTTGTTGTATGCATTAAATGAGAAATATATTTAAACAACATCATGCCTGGTATATAGTAAAAACTAAGTATATTATTGCCTAATAACAACATCATTATTGAGAAATAGTGGATAATGGGAAATATAGTGTGAAATTGAAGGAAAATGGAAATTCAAGTATTTGCTCTGATTCCCTGCCTGGCCTGAAATTCAGATTCCCAAAAAACAAATTTTTACTTCCATCCATATGCACTTCCATTTCAAAATTCATTAGATCTGATTGGCTGCTGTTAATGCCAGAATGCTGGTTGCGCTTGGTTGCGTTATTGTTCTCACAGTTTTGTAAAATGAGAAAAAAAAATCCCTGAAATATCATTGTAGGGGCCATATTCATAAATTATTACATGTGTTGCTGGACCACTGTGAGCACTCAAATTTATTTTTATGACCACACTCACTTTCATGTAACTTTGGGTCTTTTATTTCGTCAGTTAATGACTGTGGTAAATTATGAGGAAATGGTCTAATATCACTATTCCAACAAAATAATTTATTGATACTTAATGTGATATTAACACTGCCTGAGAAAAACCGCTAGGATATTTTGAGCAAACATATACAAATTTTATTGTTCCTTTAATGAGACAGTTAAGCTGAAACAAAGAGATTCTTTTTTTCTGTATATAAACATGTAGTTCTATATATAGTCATGTAATTTGACCTTCTGTCATCAAAAGTAAGTGTATTAAGACAATCAATATCAAACATTTTCCAGTGTAACCTTCAGCTTCATTCTTGCTGTCTGAAAGGGTCCATTGCTCTGGGAGGTGTATGTCTTAAAGATTTCCTTATTCTTGATACCTTGGGTGACTACAATAGCAGAAGCTTTCAAAATCTAAATTACTCATTTCTGTTGGGTGTTTATTACTATCATTCAGATGAGTGAAATTAAACTTGTCACTTTGTACCATCACACAGAAGAAAATTATATGTTTTTTTAAATGCTACTTTACTGAATTAAGGAGTAAATACAATTCTGTTCTACTTTGGTATAAAAAATACAACATTAAGGAAAAAAAGCATTACATTTTTATAAGAAGTTCAGTATGTAAAATTAAAATCAGAACTGGGCATTATGTTCAAATGCTATTTATACAACTGTTCTTTCCACTTTATTTATCAGAAACCCTACCACTCACATCTGACCCAAAATTCTACCACTCCTATTTCCTTGTTATATTTTGTCCTTGGTATTGCTTTTGGAGGGAGATGGGGCTCTATTTTGAAATTATTTCAGTTTTTGGACAAAAGAATGATTAATTCCTAAAAGAGAGAAGCAAAATAAGAAAGCCTGGGGCAGATCATTATTTCTTGGTTCTCACACTTCTTTTTTGTATCCACATTTAAAAATGCATAGACTTCACATGAAAATTGGAATTAGTAGGTTGTCTTGAAAAGTAAGAAAGTCTGGCCACACGGAGACTATATTTCCATGGGACAAACACTAGTGGAAGCTGAGCAACAGTTGCCTCTGTTAGAGGTACCTAAGCTCCCAACAGGTTATAATCCCCACCAGTCTCTATTCTCTCCACTCCAACCAGTTTGCTTTACTCAGTTATATTATTGGCATAACTATTACAGACATTAGTGTTGATGTATTTATTGATCTATCAATCTAGATCTAGATCAGGATAGATAAATATTCTATTATTATTATTACCATTTTTAATAGTAGAAGACTGCTTAAAAGTGAGGTAAACAGCCTCAAAGTCTGCCTCAATTACTTTAAATTTTTTCCTAGGATAAGTGTGACTTTAGGGAATTTACTAGGTAATTTTCTCATTTATAAAACTGAAGATAATATTCATAGTTCCTGTCTTTTGAACTTTTTTTAAATTTAAACATATAATGTAACCCCACCACCCTCTCCCAACCCCCCTCCCCCCCACCCCCCTCAGTTTGTTTTATGGCATTAAGAGTCTCTTTTGGTTTGTCTCCCTCCCGATCCCATCTTGTTTCATTTTTTCTTTTCCTACCCCCTTAACCCCCACCCCCATTGCATCTCCACTTCCTCATATCAGGGAGATCATATGATAGTTGTCTTTCTCGGATTGACTTATTTCGCTAAGCATAATACCCTCCAGTTCCATCCATGTCGTCGCAAATGGTAAGATTTCATTTATTTTGATGGCTGCATAGTATTCCATTGTATATATATATATACCACTTCTTCTTTATCCATTCATCTGTTGATGGACATCTAGGTTCTTTCCATAACTTGGCTATTGTGGACATTGCTGCTATAAACATTCAGGTACATGTGCCCCTTCGGATCACTACGTTTGTATCTTTAGGGTAAATACCCGGTAGTGCAATTGCTAGGTCATAAGGTAGCTCTATTTTCAATTTTTTGAGGAACCTCCATGCTGTTTTCCAGAGTGGTTGCACCAGCTTGCATTCCCACCAACAGTAAGATGATGTATGTAAAGCATAATGCTTAGAACACAGTTGGTGTGCAATAAATGTTAGCTACAAATGTTCTATGATATACCAAAAGAAATGTGATTTTAAAAATTAACTGTATGTTACTATCATACCATTCCATATAAAAGATGCCCTGTGTCAGGATCTTTGGTTTTCAGTTACATTTTTCTCCTTGAATGATCTGGGATACTTGCCAATAGACATGCTGTCTCTGTCATTCAAGACAAATCTTTTGGTTTTGAGCTTTGAGTAGGATAATGAATGAATTAGGAAAGCTGAAGCAAATATGTAGATAGACATCCCTTGTCAGAGTTTTGATTTAGAATCCTTACAGAACAACAGAAATATTCATTATATTTTCATTCTTTTCAAAATACAAAGAATGCCAGAGCTTCAAAACCAGGACAGAAATGCACTACCCTAGAGGAAATTGTTTTAACAAAATTAAAACCAGCCTCTAGAAATCAGGGTATGGATGCTTTCCTCATTATTTTCCCTGTTCATTATTTAGCACGTTTATCTGTTTTGATCCCTTCCTACAGATTTTCCAGGGCTAATGTGCTGCAAATGTGATTCTTGGATCCAGTAAAGGGTCTGTAGCTCATCTAGAACACAGTAGATCATTAAATAGATTGCTGATTTACTGTCTTTAATTTCTTCCTGAGGAGCAAAAAACAGAAGCTTGTGGGTAGAGGTAGAGGATGTCTGATTACAACCACGGATAAAGAAATGGTTTCTTCTGACATTTTTCTTTCAGAGAGACTAAGCAAAATTGCAGTACAGTTTAACAGTACTCTTCTTAACTCACTGCAGGTTGCCATGGAAACAGGAATCTCACATCAACAAGAAAGGCATTTAGGGAATCTGTTAGGCTTTAACATTAGCATGAGCTAGGCATTCTTGCTCACCACTAACAAGTCTAGCATCTCTTTCAGAATATCATTAATACTCATTAAATTTCTGTGCATGTGCTTTTGGGGATCTTCATGTTTCATTTGAGGTCATTTTTTTGTGTGTGTGTGATCAACTCAGCAGAGATATATATTTTGTAGAACTATATTTAGCTCATCTAGCACACAGAATAAGATTCACTTTACTTACACTGTTATTTTCATATGATCCAGATTTAAATTTTAATAGAGTAGAACATGTTTTCAGTGGCAATTAAAGAAATCTGATAATATTTAGGGAGTTTATTTATAATAAAGAAGAACCAAATCGGAATTTTTATCCTATAAACAAAGATTAATAAAAACAGACCCTTTGATTATTTACTTGTGCTAGGCAACTTTTTTTTTAAAGATTTTATTTATTTATTTGACAGAGAGATCACAAGCAGGCAGAGAGGCAGGCAGAGAGAGAGGAGGAAGCAGGCTCCCTGCTGAGCAGAGAGCCTGATGCAGGGCTCAATTCCAGGACCCTGAGATCCTGACCTGAGCTGAAGGCAGAGGCTTAACCCACTGAGCCACCCATGCGCCCCTTGTGCTAGGCAACTTTTAGGTTAGCTCTTATATGTAGGTACAGTTTTGCTAAATATTATATTTTTAGAGGTTATTTTGAGGTCAGTTTACTTAAGAATCTTAAAACACTAAAAGATTACATTGTTGGCAAAATTATTTAGACTTCTTTTTCCCCAAGAACTATAAAAAATGTGATAAAGAAATCACCAATTTGTTTAAAGCAATTATAGCAATGGCTGAACTGCAATTTTATTTCACCAAAAAGGATTTTTGGTGGACTTGTTAGGGAGAAAGATGAGAGAAGTTCTATTTGAATTATGTGTCAAACTCTTCCAATTATTTTCTATGTAAATTGAAATAAGTCACTGGTTCGACAATTAATCTTCTCCAATTGAACAATGACCTCCCAAACTGGTTCCGCATCTTCCCATTATTGAAGGGTTCTGTGTGGCTCTCAATGCCAAGAGAATAGGGCAAGTAGCAAGTTGTGGTGAACACATTAACTTTGGAATCAGAAAGCCAAAGTTCAGTTCTCAGCTCCATCTCCTGCCAGATGGGTGACCCTGGGCAAGGTACTATTAACCACATTATACTTTCTTTCATCTTAAAGTTGGCATAAGGATTAAATGAGTTAATGCATGTGCAGTACGGAGATTTTTGCTATAACATGTACATGGTATAAATACATACACAATACATTTTAATTATAAGTATCAGTTTTATAACTTGGATAACTTGAAAACACTGCTAAACCAGGACTTCCCTTTTTACTAAAATCAAACATTATGTAATTTAGCTCCTCCTTTTTTTTCCTTCTGAGCTTGTTGTTCATCTTCTTGAAAAATGGATTATAATTAATAAAATGTTCAAAAGCCTTAGGATAGTACAAAATGAAAATATTAAGACTATGCACAAACTAGAAATGTGATTTGTAGGTGGCAAGTTAAACAAAACCTACCAACCAACAAGTAATCTGCAATTATAGAGTCATAATGTGTCTATCAACAGTCTAGTCACTGGTTTACCTAGCTTTTGGACCATAATCAATTATTCTATAAGAAAATATTTATCATGCACAGATCCAGAATCTGTGATTACTCTAACTTGATGTTTAACTTCTTATATGTTGAGTTTTAAAGATGTAAATGAATTATATCCCTTTCCAATTCACCTGAAATAGAATCAAAGTGAATAAACAAAGCAATAAATCAAAACCAAAGTCAGCTTAATTAGCTGGCTTAGGTTGGGGTTGACTGAGATTTTTAAAGCTGCACCCCAGAATTAGACAAATGTAAACATCCAGTCATGGGGAGCTCTAGAAAAAAGCAACCCTCCCTCATCTTGTATATCTGGTGTCTCCTTGTGTGTCCAAAAATCCTTCTATAATTACATCAGTCAGATTGAATTAGGGCCCTAATGGTCTCATTTTAATTTAAACACCTCTTAAAAGGTCCTAGCTTCAAATTCAGTCACACACTGAGATAGTGGGGGCTAGGACTTCAACATGAATGATTTGGGGAGGACACAATTTAGCCTGTGACAATCAATGTTCTCCATAGTAATAACTGGAGATTTTTCATTGTAATTAATTCTTCTGTAATTTTCTTCTTCCTTTTTTTTACTGAACAAAAATATTCCTAGACAGCTTTTTTAGGAGCTAAGCTGCCTTCACAATAAGGGGTAAACCTGTAACCAGTAGTTGATGATGTCAATGATATACAGAAGCAGAATGAAAAATTGGCAAGTCTATCTTAAAAACACCATCTACCATCTAGTTTCTTGATGGATATATTAAATTACAGCAAGTTCAAATGTTCCAAAGTGGTTAATCATTCCAGAAATACCAATAAACATGAAAAGACTGATAATTTATTTTTGGAAAAACTAAAGATTTTATTTTACCAAGGATTTATTTTGTTATATTTCTATGTGACATGGGGTTCTAAAATCTACAATAATTTCTTCCTAAAGAACAGCTTGTTTTAATAAAGCTGAACACAGGGAGTAACAATAAAGATAAAGCTTGTTAACTTTGAAATAAATAACTATAAATTAAATGAAATTAAGTGAAGCCATAAAAAAAATCATCTGTTCTTTCATAGCATCTTTCCACAGAATTCCACCAAGAACTTTATAAATGGTCATTAGTTAGGTTATCTGGTGCACTGCACCTTGAAAATTACCCTGTATTCAAACCTAAAACTTTCAGATCTTGCAACCTGACTGCAGAACAAAGAGAAAGAAATAGAAACTTCTTTAAAAATCCCAGGACCATAGCTATATACCTATACTCTGTTCATTGTTTAGTATGCTACACAATGGGAAAGACCTATGATTAAGCCTTATCCCAAACTTCTGGATTCTACTTTAATCCATAGGTAGATAAATGGGAAAAAATGGAATTAAGAAAACAAACTCAGCTCCTATGGTTTTTAATTATGTTAAAATTACTAATATTAATATCAAGAGATAAGATTAATTAAATCCTATCGCAGGCATGGTAAAACATTTTAAAATTCATGATTTCAAGTCTGTTTTGAAGATAGTGACCATGGCACTTGCTAAAGGCTGAAGAAATACCAACATAAGGAATGAAACATGGTGTTTGGCCTCATGGTGTTCACAGTCTCACTGGGAAAATTAACAACTTTCTAACAACTGTAGTACTTGCTCATGAAGTCAAGCTTAACTAAAGAAAAGAAACAGAGGAAGCAAAACCTCCTTATGCTTAGATGATCAAGGAAAGCTTCTCAGAAGAGAAGGCTTTTAACCTGGATCTTAAAGGATGAGAAAAATTCTGTAGGAAAATGTTTTTCAAAGGTTAAAGCAGAACATAAGAGAATGACAAGAGAGAAAAATACACAATGAGATACAGTGAGTGGAATGCATGTTGTGAAAACCAGTTTGATATCAGATAATGGAGAACCAACTAAGTTTTTGAGAAATAAGAGAAATAAAATATGAGTTATGCTCCTGGGAGACAGTTCTGGAAGCATGTGAAGTGTGGCATATAAATAGAAAAGCAAGCAGGTGGACAACTTTTCCTATGAGGGGCTACCAGTCAAGTTTTTTCAAGGGCAGTCTGAATATGATGTTCCTTTTCAAGTTCATTTATTGTTCTACATACAATAGAGTCTACGTTCTTCCCAGAACTTTAATATTTTCCATATATTTTTTAAAGATTTTATTTCTTTATTTGACAGACAGAGATCACAAGTAGGCAGAAAGGCAAGCAGAGAGAGAAGGGGAGGCAAGCTCCCTGCTGAGCAGAGAGCCCCATGCAGGGCTCCATCCCAGGACCCTGGGATCATGACCTGAGCTGAAGGCAGAGGCTTTAATCTACTGAGCAACCCAGCCACCCCAATACTTTCCATATTTTAACTGAGGTTTATGTCTCTCTGTTTAGCTTTATCTCCTTGTCTTTTTATTTTCCAGACTCTAACCAAGTTTCTATCCAAAAAAACATGTAGTCTATAAGTATGGCTTGTTGCCTCCACTTTATAAAATCTCTCTCAGCTTTGTTTAAATAGCATTATTAACATCTCTTGTTTTATCTCATGCTGGTCATTATACCTTCAGCCCATATGCCATTAAAAGTGCAGCCAAAGGTTGGATGGAAGCCATGCTCAGATGTTTTAGAGGACTCAACAGGGATCTCAGACAGGTTTGGCAGCATCACAAAGGGCTTCCCCCACTTCTTGGCTAGTGGACCTGAACAAGAGATTTTAGCTTCACCCTAAGGATTTTTTTCTTTTGAACAAATCCATGATGTTTGTTGACTAATGTTGCTAAAATAAATTATACTGAATTACTGGACTTTTTACATGTGTTACCAAATCATTCTTAATTTTTGATTGGTCTAAATTCAATAATAATTTTGAAATGTGTGAGCCTTTTTAGTGTACTGCCTCTAGTACATCCAAATGCCTAGTTGATATTTCCACTTAGATGTCTCACCAATATCTGAAATTTAATATGTCCAAACAAAACTCCATATGCTGCCTCCACAGTTGTCTTATCCATTTCATTAAATGGAACCACTATTTAACCAGGTAACCAGGCCTTACACTTAGGAATCTTCTTACACTCCTCTCTTTTTCTCACACTTTAAATGCAGTCTGTCCCTATATACTGTTGGTTGTACTGTCAAAATATATCCCAAATCAAATCTCTTCCTACCAGCTTCATTGCTACTTATCAAGTAAAAATGACCTGCATTGCTACATAATCCTTCATACTAATCCCCTTCTATTGCTCTTGTTTTCTACACTCCATTCTCAATAGAGAAGCAAAGGAATCAATCTTTCAAACATGTAAGTCATTTGATTACATGTAGAGCATGTAATTCCCTTGCACGAAATCCTTCAATAACTTCCTATTATGTCAGAACAAAATCTTACCCACCTTTCATGGCTCATATCTAGGGCCCGTCACCCTCCATCCCACATCTGGGCACTTATTGGAAGTCTGGCTACATTCTCCTTTGGTGTAGATGGAAGACTCAAACTACACAATATCTTGTTTAAGTGGGAATTTTGCCTCACTCCCACCCTAATCCATAATAAAAATTTTGAGCCATTCTCTTTCCCTTGCTCTGTCAGGTGATTTTGGGAACAACTTGTGAAGCCTATTCTTTCAAAAAGCCTAATTATAGAAGGAATAAACTTTTTCATACTCATCTGGAATGTGTGTGTGTGTCAGTCTTGACATGCGAATCAAATTTTGAGTGGGGAAGCATCCTGATTCTGCAGGATGACCATAAGAATGAATGAATGAATGATTCCTCCTGTGTGCTTCATCTTATTCCTGAAACAATTCCAAAATGAATGGTTCTCTCTCTCTTTTTTAAAGATTTTATTTATTTATTTGACAGATAGAGATCACAAGTAGGCAGAAATCATGAGTAGGTAGAGAGGCAGGCAGAGAGGTGGGGGAAAGCAGGCTCCCTGCTCAGCAGAGAGCCCGATGCGGGGCTCGATCCCAGGACCCTGAGATCATGACCTAAGTCGAAGGCAGAGGCTTAACCCACTGAACCACCCAGCACTCGATGAACTGTTCTTTTATCCATCCTTTCTCTTTTAACGTGTTCTTCATGTTTTGTTTCCTGCATGGCCTAAAAAGGCTATGTTACCATCTGTATCCCTATCTCTGTATCTATCTATTTGCCTACCCACCTACATATCTCCTTCTCTCTTTCCTATCAACTGCGAATGGTCATATTTAACCCCTTACTCTTGGTGGTGTGTATACTTTTCCCTCTAATTTCTTTAGCTTTTGAAATACTATGCAAGCTCCCCCCCCACACTAATTTCTATAAGCAGGCTTAGAGTTCGGGGCTTTATTCCTTCTTCTGAGAGGTTTTTTTTTTTTTTGTCTTTATTTTAATTCCAGTTAGTTAATAAGCAGTGCTACATTAGATTCAGTTGTACAATGTACTGACTCAACAATTCCATACATCACCTAGCATTCGTCACAAGTACACTCCTTAACCCCCTTCACCTATTTCACCCATCCCCCACTCAGCTACTCTCTGGTAACCATCAGTTTGTTCTCTGTAGTTAAGAGTCTGTTTCTTGGTTTCTCTCTCTCCTTTTCCCTTTTCTTGTTTGTTTTGTTTCTTAAATTTCACATATGAGTGAAATCATATTGTATTTGTCTTTCTCTGACTAGTTTATGTCACTTAGCATTCTACATTCTAGCTCCATTTTTCCCTCTCCTGAGAATTTTCTTTGTATCATTTATTACCGAGTGTTAATTAGACAAAGACTCTCTCCTTGACCAGGTTCCTCAGGCAGGTTCCTCTCAGCCTGACTAGGCCCCATCCTTGGGCATGTCTTCAAGAGCTCAATGTCAGCAAGAATCCCATTAAATCAGTTTAGGCAGAATCTCCCATCCTCAATATCTGATCAAATTCCTCATCTGCTACTACTCTCCCAGATGATGCCTGATCACCCTGATCTGCCTTTATGAGGAATTCTGCCTAGCCAGTTTGGCCAAAATCCCTCCTTTTCCCTGATGTTTCTTCTTAGTAATTTTCCATCCACAGACCCCTACTCTGCAACTGGGCTATAAATCCCCACTTCTCCTATTGGAAGGTGAGCCCAGTCTCTCTTCCACACTGCAAAACCCCACTGCAGTAGTCTCTATACCTATACCTACTATTGAGATAGTCCTGAGTATTCTGCTTTTCCATTTAACAAGTGTCAGAATAATTTTTCTTTAACACTACTCTTGGATATTTTGAAAATAGAGAGCTCCTTTTCTCCTATTTATCAAACTGCTTGCCATTAAGAACAATTCATCTGCTCTAATGGGAAATTGACCTTCTTCTATTTATCTATGTCAAATTTTCTAGCTTTTGAGAAATTAATTTCAACTACTATTATATTATGGTCAGAAAACACAATGTCTCATTTTATTACAATCTCTATTTATATAAACTCTATCAATTCTCTTGGTGATTACCTCACATTTTTGATAGTACTGATCAACCTATGAGTACAGATACTCAAATCCAGATTCTATAATTACATACACATACAAATAATACCTAAATGTGTGGTTTTGCCAATCATTTTTATTTCTAAACCTAGACACCAGAAGTAGAATTTATTATACTTTTCATGCTATAAATTGTACACAGAGCAAGTGCTAAACTCCCTAAGAAACCTCTCTTTTGCATTTATAAGGAGCAAATATTCCCAAGCCTGGTCCACGTACTTTCTTTCTTTCTTTTTTTTTTTTTTAAGATTTTATTATTTATTTGGCAGACAGAGATCACAAGTAGGCAGAGAGGCAGGCAGGGGGTGGGGGAAGCAGGCTCCCTGCTGAGCAGAGAGTCCTGGGATAGAGTCCTGCATCGGGCTCCTAGCTTCATGGGGAATCTGGTTCTCCCTCTGACTTTCTCCCTTCTCATGCTCTGTCTCACTTTCTCTCTCTCTATCGCAAATAAATAAATAAAATCTTTAAAAAGAAGAAGAAGAAGAAGAACCCTAATCAAAACAGTCTCTTTTCAAAAATTTTTCAATTTTTTCTTTAATCTTTTTTAGTTAGGGACTGATCAGAGAGGGGTCTGCTGGGCTGCTCAGTACAGGCTCTGTCACTGAGGCTGGGTCATGATCCAGGGACCAGTCTTCTGCTTCACTGGTCTAGAAACATAATTTTATCGATGCTTTCTGAATTTGGAAGGCTAAAAATTCCACTAAATAAACTCAGAAGAGATTGAGACAAAAATAAGATGTTTCTCTATTAATAGAAAAAAATGCAATAAAGCTAATGAAAAGAGCAGAATACTTATACTGCTTGATTTGCATATTATATTCCTCTGAGAACAGTTGTATGAGAAATTGTAGTTTTATTTATTATATGCACTTGGTATGACAGCCAGGGGATCATAAAGGCTGGTATAAAAGACCTTCAATATTGTGATGAACCATCTCTACTTATACGACCATCTTGACAAGCAGAGGTTTAGACCTTCCCCTGGATGATTTCCTCTAGGTTCCATGAAGACCATATTCTCTATATTCACATATTCTTACCTAGACGATAGCTTAAAAATATTATCTACCTTTTGTTAACTGCCTACAATGTTTCTAATGTTTTAAGATAATAATAATAAACACTTGTTAAGTATTTACTATATTTCAGGCACTGTTCTAAATAGCTTGTTTCTCTGCATAGCAACCTTATGAAGTAAGTACAACATATTGCAATTTCCATTTTTAGAAACATATTGAGAAATACATATTACTTTAAAAAGTGTATAAAATGTGAATAATGATAAAATGAGCCTAAGTATCTATCACTCAGCTTCTCACTCCAACTCAATGAACCAGAATTTTGAGTGTACTGTTAATAATAATACCCTTTGTTCTCTATTGGTTTTTTGGGACTCTTTTATCTTACTGATTTGTAAGGTTTCCATTGTTGTTACTGTATCCTGAATATTGATATTTAACATTTTGTGTGAGTTCCTGGTATCTTCTCCTGGTTTGTGGTTTTTCTTTTGCTCGTTTTATTTTTAATTTTAATGTATACAAGTTTATCAATCTCTCTTTATAGTTATTGTGTCTTGTTGAAAAAAAGCCTGCCCAATCCAGAGATAATAATAAAATTATTTTATATTGCTTTTAAAGTTTTGAGGAGCACCTGGGTGGCTCAATGGGTTAAGCCTCTGCCTTCGGCTTGGGTCATGATCTCAGGGTCTTGGGATCTAACCCCAGATCATCGGGCTCTCTGCTCAGCAGGGAGTCTGCTTCCACCTCTCTCTGCCTGCTTCTCTGCCTATTTGTGAAATCTTGCTCTGTAAAATAAATAAATAAAATCTTTTTAAAAATTAAAATTTTGATAGTTTTGCCTTTTACCTCCTAGAAATGATTTTTTATAAATGTTGTAACATAGATATCATTAACATCTTACAGATAAAAAAAAATGAGGCAAGAAAATTGTCTTACTCTATGTTCACAGATGGTAAGTTGTAGAGCTAAGATTTGAACCCAGACAGTCTGAATCTGCAGTCCCACTCCTATTCTGCCTGCAAGGGTATAATAGAGAAATTATACAGATGTGAAAACTGAGGATCAATGAAGGTAAGTGACTTGTCCAAGGTCATGTAATCAGTAAGAACCATAGACAGTATGCAAACTTCAATACATTTTTGCCAAGGGTTTCAACATTTTCCTTCATATGCCCTGTCTTCCTAGGACCACATGCTGGTCTGTGGATTCTATTTTCACAAACTCTCTGCTTTATTTTGGGAGTCATTTTATCCTCTAATTACTTCTGCAGAGAGCTGGTTTTATATGTACTCTTTGTATTTAACTGGTTTAACCCACAAAGTGAAAATTTATCTCCTAGTTTTGGACTCATCTCATCTTTTTCTGAATTTATCACATAGCTTTATTTCTTAGTCTGAATGTATATGTAATTTTCACCTCTTAGAGCCCCATCTGCTGACCTTCTAATATTCTGCATTCAAATTCTATTTATAGCAGATCATCTTACTTTCTGCTTCATGTTACCTCTTTTCCAGTGATTGCAATTAACACTTCAAGGATTTCTTTGATCTTACTCCTTTCCTTCTCCTTGGGCTCATTCTTTACTGCTCCTACCATTTAATTCACATTCAGCTACTTCTATACCAGTCAAAGATAATAGCTGACTTTTCCCTGTCATGCCTTGCAAGGGCAGAGATAAAAGTAAACTTTTTGATAAAAGTTGGTCATTGTTTCTCACTCCTGAAGATGAAGTTTCCGTGGTTACTTTGAGTTCAAATTAAACAAGCATGTCACTTCTGGAATTGTAGAAGTTCCTCGATTCTATCTAGATTATCTTTAAGTACAACATTTATGCAAGCTACTTTTTAACAAACTAAATTTTCTATTTTCTTAATACTTCTCCCTCTGCTCAAAATGTCAGTTTCTCTGTTGTCACGAATTGAAATTTTGCTCATCTTTCAAAGTCCAAGTCAGATATCACCATCCCACACCCTGTGTTGACACTTTTCTGACCACCTGAAGCAGAATCCAAGTGTATACCCACACACATTGCATCACTCTTAGCTCATTACACTGAGTCTTGTGAGATATTAGCATTACATATATGGAGTCCCCTATTACACTGCAAGTTCCCTAAGGAATAAATCCCAGACTGATTTTAGGAAACTGCAACTACAAAAATAGTTCTTATTTAGGATTGTGATTTACCTACAACCAGAATTTTATGGGCCTACTGGGTAAACCTTTAGAGCTATTTATTGAGCTGAACTGGATCACATTAGTTGTGCTCAAGAGTCCTTTCTTCTTTCATGAAATTACTTAGGATCTACCCTATGCCTTGAACTGTACCATGCAGTAAAGATAACAGCATGAATGTAACAAAGGCAGTGTCTCATAGATTGTTGAGGTAAATACATGAGAAAACAAAAGGGCGTTCATGCCATATGGGGGAAATGCAGAAGCTGGAGAGCCAGCACAATGACTGAGTTACCAGCTTTGGCACTTGCTAGCTGTAGAACCTTAGGTATGTCTCCTAATCTAATGGTGCCTGAACTTTTTTCATTCATAAAGAGGGGGGTAAATTTTCACTTTTCAAAGATTTTAGTTGTAGGAATGATACACAGAGCATAGTTATCAATAAATGGGAACCATCATTATCATTGTACTATGATATTGCATATTTGCTCATGTGAAAGCAGCCAGAATTGTTCCAATTCACAATGGAAGATTAATCCAAATGACTAAACTGACATAGTGATATATCCACCCAAGATAGATTTGTTCTTGGAGCACAACACTAGCTGTAGAGATAACTACTGTCAAGATCTCCTCAAATTTCATGAATGAAAATGGGAAAGTAGATAACATTTATTAAAATGATTATCATTTGTCACATTCTTTTTAGGTGTTTCATATACATTATCTCATTTGTCTGCACAATAGTCATGTGTGAAAGTGGACACTATTATCCCATTATAGAAATTGAGATTCAGAGAAGTTAAACGTCTGGATCTCTAGTATTATAGCCTAAAAACGGACAAATTACATTCCAAGAAAAGTGTGTATGTGTAGAATATACAAAGAAATTATAATCGTTTTGTTAGGGGGCATGTTATTAAGTAGTGACTCTGACATATGCCCTGTTAGTGGCAACTCAGGTATGTTTATAGAACAATGTCATCTCTCTGCCAAATCAAATGATACATAATATACTATCTAGCATAACAACTGCAACCCAAGGTGTACTTTGAAAATTTCCAATCTGATTTTTCAGAACATACTGGGCATACATATGATTACTGGCAAATGGAAGAGTTATCTTTGTCTTCCTATATAAGCAGATAGCTATTGTACCTCACAGGTAGTAGAACAGTAGAATAGAATATTATTTCTGGATGAAACAGTCTGTTAGGATCATCAATATACTTATGCAATCTAGGCTGAGTTGATGCAAAGGGCATAATTAAGCATTGTTACAAATTTTGTCTGTGTCTCTGATGGCCAAGCAGAGGTTGGTCCTTTTGCTTCTTTTTTCTTTGAGTTACTGAAACATTGTTGGCTATAGTTAACATTTCATATATACTATTATGTAGTCAGGCTCTTAATATTGTAGTCCTTCAATTGAAGAAATATTTAAAATTGATTTTATAAAAGAATATTGCTGTATTTTTCAAGAGTGAAGTATTAATATTCTGCTCTGCCTCTATAAATTTTTAAATGAAGATTCATAGATACATTGTATATGTATACAAATATATTTATATGCTGCATATATAAACAAATATATATATTTACCATATATTTTTGGTTTGTAAGTGTATCTACTTACAGTATTCTTTTCAACAAAAAGCAACATTATGATAAATAATGAATAGAACTGAAAATGTATAAATATAAGTTATAAATATGCCCAAGTCTGCAAATTTGAAGATCATTCAGTTTGCATTTTTAATGTCAAAGATAAAAATGACATTTTTTCCCCATGAAGATATGCATATGATAATCCTAAGTTGGAACTTGTCAAAACTGGAGTGGCCACACTATATGGCATACTTAGCTCTTGGAAACAAGAACAGTGAGGAGAGGGAAGAAAATGGAATTAAAGAAGACAGAATCTGGCTCTGTGAGACTGAGTCTGGTCAGCATTTATGCCCTGGCACAGTTTGGGCAGAATTTACTATTCTGTGCCTGAGGAATGAGGAAGAAGGGAAATGTCAAACCTGGCCTATGACAGGGCATGGGTTGTGAGGCAGGTGTTGGGCAGGTATTGGGAGACAAATATTATCCAGCAGGAGGTGCTTGCAGGATGATGCAATGAATCCCAAAGCCTTGGACAGGAAACTGAAGGAAAACTAGAGAGGAAACAATCAGCTACTATGGTTTCAGAGCAGTTCAGGTTATCAGGCCAATGCAAGAGGCAAAGAAAACAGGGATCTGCCTTGACTAGAAATAAAAGTATCAACATGGTGTAGAGGTTGAGAAGCAGAGAAAGCTGTGACTTAGAAGCTAGTTGGACTCAACCAAGAGCTTATCTATGGTACACTAAATACTGGACTCATTGATTGTAAAATCAAAGCCAAATTCCCTCACATGATAGTGACAGAGTTTCTTATATGGCCTCTGACTTTGCCATAATTGGCTCAGGGAGAGAAGTAGACAGATAAGAAAGGCAGAGTTGGCTAGAAATCAGGTTGACCCAAAACTATAGCTTGTTAGTGAACTACCAGATAATGCTGAGAGACAAGAGAAGGAATAACCATCATTCTGCTGATAAAATTAAAGGTGTGTCCTTCACAGCTAATATTTCAAAATTATTTGAGAGTTTCTGATACGTAAAACAAAATCTTCCTATGCAAATGTCTAATTCAGACATTATGGGGACCAATAAGTATCTGAAGAAAGAATAACTGAATGAATGTAAGAAACAAGACACCTTAGATTAAAGAACAAAGGCAAAGTGAACCTTCATTTCTGTGATGTTTTTCACATAACTGAATGTCCCCAAATGCTTCACAAAGCATTTAATTACATGCTAGCAGCAGAGGAAATGCTGGCATTGCTGTGTGCCAGCTCTAGCCCACGTACACTGGGGAATGTCAAGCTAACTCACTAAGTGTAAAGAATTTGCAGACAGCTCACTCACAGTCTTTTCTCTTGGAAAGCACAGTTTCTCATTTATGAGCACTTAAATATTTCATGGGGAATGAAGTGGCCTCTTTGCACTGCTTCCACCAGGCAGTCATAAAGTTATGAAGATAGGATGGTAGTCAAGATGAGTGGTAAAAGTGGAAGTTATTTGCAACTTAACATTCCACAAAAAAGACCTGAACACTTAGGAGTATATAAGAGTGATGGGCAGGGAAGCTTTTGGGAATGTCAGCTGGAGAGAGACAGAATTGGCAAGGTTTAGATATATAAAAGGGGTTGGGAACATGTTTTAGATTTTGCTTAAAGGTTGGCCTACATTTTAGCACACCCACTCTCCTTAGATCCAAAGGTAACAAAGAGCTCCCACAAGCCCTTTCTCATCTGGTCCTTAGTGCAGGAATGGCCTGATTGACTAGACCCTTAAATAGTTCAACTGTGAATGTGGATGAGTCATGGCCTTGAAGCCTGCAACCCTAACACTCATTAGAAGAAATGCTTGTATTTTACTATAATGGGATCATAAACAAATGTAAGAACATAGCAAAGACTCTAGATTAAGCAAAGGCCTTATGAGGAGCCATTGCTTAGTGATATACCCTTGAAATGAGTTCAGACTTTATTTTGTAGATAAAGCGTATCTGCTGAAGATTTTAAGCAATGATAAATATTTACTCAGTTTCTTTGTAAATACATACCAAATGCCTGCTCTGTGCCAGGCACTGGGCATGAGTAAAACTGCCCTTGATCACAAGGTGGGTACAGTTTAGTAGAGGAAGACTCTTAGGTAAGTAAATAAGTGCAGATAGGTATTGCTAGTGCTATAGTGGCATTAGATTTTAAGTTTATTTAAGGATAACAAAGAGGTCTGAGGGACTGGTAAATTTAATGTAGATGTTTAAGGTAAAAGGATTAAGAAATAGAAGCTAAAAAAAAAGAATTATGACATGATTTTTGAAAGATCAGTGAAAGCTCATTAGATGAAGGAGCAGAGAAAAACTTTTTATTCTGAGTACAGGTGAAAACATGATCGGGCATGGAAACTTCAATAGACCTGGCTTGTTTGGGAAACTGTAAGTAGTTTAGTGTATCTGACATGCAGGGGTGAGGAGGTGAGGTGTGAAGCAGCTAGAGGTGCAAATAGTCATCTTAGAGTCCACACTATGGGGTTCTGAGTCTAATAGCAGTGTGGAGTACAGGTTAAGGTTGGGAATCAATGAGGTAGTTAAGAGATAATTATAACTGCCCATTCAGCAGGGGTCAAGGAGAAAATAATTACAAAAGACACATTTGATAAAGGACTATTATACAAAATATAATTTAAAAAACTCAAAATTCAGCAATAAGAAAACAGCCCAATTTTTTAAAAATGGTCCAAAGATTTCAACAGAAACCACACAAAAGAAGATCTATGGATGACAAAAAAGCATATGAAAAAATGTTCCACATCTTATGTCATCAGGAAAATGCAGATTAAAACAAGATGCCACCACATACATAACAAAATAGATAAAATCCAAAACACTGACAACACCAAATGCTCACAAGGATGGGGAGCAAAAGTAACTCTCATTCATTGATGGTGGGGACACAAAATGGTATAGCCACTTTGGAAGATTGTCAGTTTCTTACAAAACTAAATACACTCTTAACATACAGTCCAACAATCACACTGCTTCATAAGTTGAAAGCATGTCAGTATAAAAATCTATATATGGATGTTTATAGCAGCTTTAGTCATAATTGCCAAAACTTGGAAGAAACCAAAATTCCCTTTAATAGGTGAATGGATAAATAAACTGTAGGGTATCCAAATAATGGAATATGATTCAGCACTAAAAAGAAAGGAGCTATCCAGCCACGAAAAGACATGCAAGAAACTTATATACATATTACTATGTGAAAGGAGCCAATCTGAAAAAGCTATATATTGTATAATTCTACTACATGACATTAGGGGTTGAGGGATAAATAGGAAGAGCAAAGAGAATTTTTAGGACAATGAAACTACTCTGTATGGTACTACAATGGGGGGTTCACATCATTATATCTTTATCCAAACTCATAGAATGTACAGCACCATGAATGAACCATAATGTAAACTATGGACTTCAGTTGATAATATGCCAATGTAGGTTCTTCAATTGTAATAAATACATCACTCTGGTGGGGAATGTTGATAATTGGGGAGGCAGAAGGTATATGGGAAGCTTCTGTATCTTCTACTAAATTCTATGAACTAAAGACTGCTCTAAAAATAAAGTTTATTTCTTAATCTCACAAAACAAACTGAGAGTTGCCAGGGGGAGGAGGATGTGGAGAGGATGGTTGGGTTATGGACATTGGGGAGGGTATGTGATATGGTGAGTGCTGTGAAGTGTGTAAGCCTGACGATTCACAGACCTGTATCCCTGGGGCTAATAATAGATTATGTGCTAATAAAAAATTTTTAAATAAAAAAGTAAAATTTATTGAAGGAAAAAATAAAGACGATGCCTAAACTAAACAATAGCAATGGAGATGGAGAGGCATGGTCAGATGTCCATAAGTTAAGGCTGTAAATATAACACAGAAATGAGGAGAGGGGAATTTCTTATGTTGATGCTGTGAATTCTGGCCTGGATAACCACTAGACGATGAAGGTGTCTATTACTTCAATCTTTGTAGCTGGGTATAGTTATCAGTATTTCTACACATCACCACAGACTATTGTATCATTACTAATTTAAACATAGAAAATAATTTAAACATTTGTTGTTTTATAAT